>JAGFPH010002735.1:113779-130967 GCA_018207615.1 Philaenus spumarius | reverse complement strand
GTATACGATAGTTTAGAGAACAGGGTGATTCAAGAAGAAACGGAAAACTTTCTTCGTTTTCCAGTTATCCACCATTTTCTTTTTTTTTTTACAGAATAATTAATATGTTGAACTTCAATTTTGGATACATATTTGGTATACATCTCTTACCCGTGTGCAATAAACCGAAACCTTTTCATATATTTTCAAATTCTACCGTTTAAAATTTTTTGTGTAAAACATCTCGTAAACCGCTAACTTTAAAAAAACTTTAGCGAACAAAAATCATTGGGTGTGCTTAAGACCAGACAGACGTTGTAAGTGATAATGCACGCAATGCTTTGTGTATAGAAGATACTCCCAATATGCGGAATGGCGTGCGAACCATTTTGCAGCTATTCAGCACCGTCGTGAATAGACCTATTTCCCAAATTGTTTATTGAAACCCTAAAACATATTCCTATAATCTTAATTTTTGAAATTTGCTTAACTCACGTCAGCGGTTCAGCTGCGTGGTCGAGTCATTATCAGTTTCGGTTCACTACTTAAATCAATTTTATTTGCGAGTCTTTTAGAACAGAAACATATAGGCCTAGATTTAACGTTAAACCATGCCTAACAGCACAATCGTCGATATCATTAATATCAACATTTATTTTACCTATTGTCTCATCCATCTCTGAAATATAAAAGTGTTTTAGGGCACATGCTTATAGGAACTTTTGTATTTATTTTTATGTAAGGAACCCATTTCAGAAGTTTTGCGTCTTATTTATGAAACACCCCGTATACCATACAAGAAGAAGTTGGAATCGTATGCTATGTTTATTATCATTCAAAGAAGTTGGGTCTAGAGCGCGCAGTGAGGCCACATTATCTGTTATAGCGTTCTCTTGTGTGTAACTGGAAGCAGGTGTATCTCATTACGTATACAGCTGCAGAGAGATCAAGATTGTTAACTTTACCCCCCCCCCCCCCTAGACAGCTGAGCTATGGTTATATATCGGATTACATAAAGTCTGAACCTCTATTAGCCAGCTTGTTTATCCAGCATGTAAAAGTACATAATCAGCATGACTCGAACCTTGGTTAAATTATATTGAATTTTATTTCCCCTTCAAGCAATCAATCGGCTATACAAATGTATACATATAAAAACGCTTATACAGGGTGTAGAAAAAGTCTGGAAACGGTTTAACATTTCATATATAAAGAAAATTTGAAGGTAGATGTGATTGAGGAACCTACTCTATGTAAAAATACTATTGTATTAAGATTTCAAAAAAATCATCCGCCATCTTGGATCCGCCATTTTGAATGTAACTTAGATTTTTTTTAATAGGAAGGTGGTCATGTGATACATCGTTTCGATGTAGAATTTCAAGAGAAACCCATCGGTGAAGTATGCACATGGATATCTTTAACCGATTAAAAATAGCGGCCAAACAACGAAATCTTGTTTTCCGAATTTGCCCAATTTTGCTGAACTATTTTTATTATTTTAAATATTAATTATTCTTCTTTTTAGATTCAGAATTCAATAAGGTTTCAAACGAATTTTAGCTTTTGAATCACTTGAAATCAATTTTGAAAAAATCCAAATGGTTGTAACTTAAAAATTTGAAATACTCCCAAATATCGTTGTGTGGACCATCGTGTAAAAGCTGAAATTAAATTTTCCAAATATTTGATACTCCCAAGAACACATAACCACAATCAAATTGAATGATTTTTTTAAAATTTACTCGCTACAATCATACAAGATTCTAATTAAAAATTCAATATCGCGATACTATTTACGTGCACACTTTGTGTACGGTTTATTTTCAAAGAGAAACTGCTATCGTGAAACGCTTATTGTTCCGCACACCCAGGGCTATCTGTAAACGATAAGTCGTAAAATATATATTATATCAGGACAGCCTTCCGTGGCAGTAAATCCTGCCCCGGCCTTTAAACGAATGTAAGGATAGAATTATTTTATAGCGGGCGCTTGCTTTGTTCGTGATATCTTCCGCTGGGTCAGATTTTATTTTCCCCGTACGCCTACAATCTACATACATAAGCGGGTTTGTCCCCTAAAAAACGTGCAGTCTAATCTTCGAGACGCATCGAATTCGTTTTTCGTCATACAAACTTGTCACAAATAAATTCAAACCAGTAAGCCCTTGTGAAAAGTCCCATGCAGATTAATTAGACGCAAATCAGAAATACATTTAAAAAAAAATACTATTGAAAATCAACTGATTTTATCTAGGCTTACCTAACTATGCTGATGGAGATCTTTAGCTCGGTAAATGTGTACAATTAAATGGATTATAAAAGTGTAGGTCTATTTGTTAAAATTTTGTATTTATATACATTATTATACATTTGAAGAAAGATACAAATATTATCTTTTAATTGCTTTTTTTTCTTATTGATAGATCAAATGATTTAGAAGTTATTAATATTATAGCAAAGAAATTAATAATCGAATTTGTTATACGAAGAAGTACAAATGTGTCCGAAGTTAATCGAATAAGTATCTCTTCTTTAAATTTGTATAAACTAATATATTGATAATAAAAGGTTGTATTTATGTTTAGTTTATATCCTCAAAGCAAATCTGATAACGTAGTATAGCATACAATCCATTTACTTCTATAACTCAAATTTAAAAAAATCAACTTCACAAGAAATTATAATGATTGTAGTTGAAAACATAACAACAAAGTATAACAGTATACAACAAACTATACAACTACGCTGCGATATAACATTCATTAAAAAAAGGTCAAGGACCAAACTTTTGCGAGTGGAACTAACGAGCGCATGAGTCGAAGCTGGAGGCTTAGAATGAAATAAATTCCACCCATATATTTCGTACACACATGCGACTTCGAGAGAAGACCAATTTCCCAAATAGTTGGTTGAAACCCTAACACACAAACTTTCAGCGGTTCAGCTGCGTGGTCGAACTATTTAAGTATTACAACATTTTTGTAAGGACTATTCCATAGTTTGGAAAACCCAGTTATCGTGGCCTTATGGTTTTTAAGTTGCTTCAATTTTATTCATCACAAAATATGTGTTCATTACACATTAATGACTTGGAGTTTTTCAAATCCTATTACTTTAAATGAGAAATGCTTGTATCTATCTTTGTATCTGTCGCGGATCTCGAAAACGGCTCTAGAGAATTCAAAGAAATTTTGCATTTAGGTGTAGTTTTGATTTTTAAGTTCACCCATATAGTTGTATTTCGTGTAAAAACGCAATTTTTGTAGAAAATCTAATTTAAAAGTTGAACATTTTTAACATAGGGTCTTATGGGTTGCCATGTTGGTTACAAAATAACAACGAAATAGTAAATAAAACGATCAAAACAGCTGTTTATAAACAAGCCAATTTATACTGTTTTAGCTCGTTGGAAATAGAGTGGAATAGAACTGAAATTGAGTATTATCCAAAATCAGCTGTTCATTGGATAGTTTTTAATTACTGTTAAAAAAAAAAAAGCTAATTTATACTGTTTTAGCACGTTGGAATTAGAATAAATTGGGCCTGATTTAACAATTTATTTTGTCAAAAAAAAAGGTAAACTTGGCAAAGATGGATACATTCTAATAGTCAATTTTGTAATATAGGCCTGCCTCATTTCTGAAACATAGTATTTTGGTTATGTTAATCCTGCAATAATTTTTACTATATTTAGGCCTGGTTTCAAAACTTTAGTTGACAGAAGATAGTAAGTAGAACTAGGACTAAAATCGTAATGAAAGCCTCTCACGTTTCTAAAGCATGTATTTGAGGTTATAATTAATCTTGCAATTACTGTTCATATATTTAAGCATGGTTTCATAATTTTAGTTTACAGAAGATTATCGAGATTCTCTAGCGAATTTTCAAACTGCGAGCGAAGCGAAGCAGCCATCTGAGGTCGAAGGCCGAGGCGGGGTTGGGACGCGAAGCGTCCAGGGGCAGAGCCCCTAGTAGGGTTTCTTAAGTCTTCAAATAATAGAGGTGGCAAGTTTTTTCAAACCATGACTCTGTATACGGGTTATTACAATCACAATTTTGATTAGATGACTACTTTTATTAGAACAAGCTACCCCTCATCTTTTAAAATATCTTGGAATGTAAATGTAAAGCAATATATTTAATGTGATATAAAGTGAGAGATATGAATGTGTACATTTTCCTCCCGCAAACGTGAAACAAAAGGAAGACACTTCAAGGAATGTTTCAGCCGGCTAGGAATGAGACTAGAGAATGTATTAATCAACAAGACAGCATCACTTTATATCGAGTCCCTTTATACACTAAAATATATTGTCACATATTGTACCACTTTGTACTTGTAAGTGGACGGATACAACATACTGTTAATATTGTTAATTTTGTATCTATACTAAAGGAAAATAGATGCTGCTGAGTAAAAGTACATGTCTTTTACTTACATGTCTTTCTCCCTATACTTTAGTATAGAGAATGTATAGTGATCGCAAAAAAATCGATGTTGAGATTTTTGTGGAAACATCCGTTTTGGGACCCCTTGAGTCCAAAAAAGTGGTTTTTATAAAATGTCTGTCTGTATGTATACAAAGCTAGAGCGAAAACTATTCAATAGATTTCAAACAAATTTGCACCAGATATGTCAAGTAGGCCTGTATAAATGCAAGAAAAACGGTTTTGAAAATTTTTGAAAAACAACCATCTTTTTGGTAAAAACAAAACCCCAAAAAATCTGGTATTATTTTTTTATAAAAAAAACGCTCTAAAGATTTTGATAAAATTTGTCTTATTTGTAGCCTTTAAAGTACCCTACCACATGCAAAAAACCGAATCTTTCTAAAAATTCTCGATTAGCTGATAATAAAAACTGATTTTGGGGGGTTTTTTGGCCATAAAAAGGGTTGTTTTTAAAAAAATTCAAAATCTTTTTTCGTGAATCTATACAGGCCAAATTGACGTGTTTGGTGCAAATTTGTTCGAAATCGATCGAATAGTTTTCTCTCTAGATAATAATAATAATATTTATTACTTAATCTACTTTAATATCACCTCTCCTAGCCCTCCTACAATAATTATGATGTCACAGTGAATCTGTTTAATAATTTAAATATGTTTGTGAGACAGTATGTGCCAGTTCCTGGTAACGTTTATAATTATTGTATTCTCTGATATTTTCAAGAAATTACGATCGACTAGGACAGAGGCACTTGAATGCAAGTAGGACCATAGGAGAAGCGGTGGCCTATACATAATGTAATAAACGCACATCGTCCCCAATAATTCGAATTATGGCGTCACAAATAATGAACAATATCACGCGGTATAACTAAATTATAAAAACGATTAAAAAGTAAACATGAAATTAATTTGACTGTATTACTGTTCCAAGGCAACACACTAGTTAGTAGTACTTGAAACCTGGATATCGTTCATATTTTGGTCAGGTTGTAAAACACAGGTGCTCTATGTTCGCTTCGCTCAACCGATCCCCACGGCTCCTAATGGGGAAGCCAATGCAAACGGTTTATTGAATACCCTGATATTTGAAAATAATTACGAATGATTCTGACAGAAGCACTTAGATTTAAGTAGGGTAGTAGGAGTAGTAGTGGCCTATGCAATGTAAGACAGAGGTAGAAATAGACACGCAACATCCCCAATATTTTGAATTACGGCATGCGTTATGATCTCACAATTATTTATATAATCAACATTTCAAACTAATTTTGATATTTTCAACTAGAGGAGACAATATAATATGTAATAGCCTACCAGATGTTTGACTTATAATAAGCACTTTCGTTGAATTTTGTACGTTTTTGCTTTTACCTTATGTAAAAAAACTGTTAGTTATGAAGAATAATGACTGATTCTAAATTTGTAAAATCTGTAGCAATGTAAATGAATGTAAATATATGTTCAACAAACGTGTTTTGGTTCAGTATAGGCCTAACCTAAAATTATGACCCAAAAGAGTAAATCCCCGTGAAAAATCACAGGCGGATTAATTGGATACACATCAGAAATACATCAATTATACAAAATAATATTTAAACAACACACTTTATCTAGACCTACCTAACTATGCAGACGGGGATTTTTAACTCGGTAAATGTGTACAATTATAAGGACTATAAAACTTTAAGAATATTTATTAAGATTTTGTGTTTATGTGTATTATCATAATTATATATTTAAAGAAAGATAAAAATATTATCTTTTAATTGCCTTTTATTTCATATTGATAGAAAGTTGTAAACATAACCCCAAAGTATAATCTACGCTAGGTTTTGTTTGCATATTACAGATGATGGGTGAAATCAGCTGTTATATTATTAAGTTAAACGATTAGGTATTTCTTCTTTAAATTTGTATAAACGAATATTTTGATGATAAAAGGTTGTATTTATATACAATTTACAACCTCAAAGCAAATATTATAACGTATAATTATAACATACATTAGTTCTATAACTCATATCTAAAAAAATTAACTTTACAAGAAATTATAACGATTGAAGTTGTAAACATAACCTCAAACTATAATATACACTGGGTTTACAGATGATGGGTGAAATCAGCTGTTATATTATATGTTACTCCACTACGTACGCTTGTCCGCTCGTACACTCGCTTTTATAGGAGTTGATTAGATATTAAGCTAGCACATACACGGTCCGATTTGTAGGACGACTGAGTTGGACTGCAAGTTGGATGCGTTTTACCACTCACGATCCAACTTACCATCCAACTTACGTTTCCAATTAACATTAACAGCTGATTTTAAACTTTGAAGCCATTATTTACGTTTCTAAATAATTTTAGATTAGGTTTTTATTAAAATGTAGACCTGAACCTTGCTGGTTCTTTTAACCTTTATTATAACTGATGTTATAATATAAAATAATTTCATTTTGGACATTAACGATCTTAGTTTTGAGGTTATTATTAATCCTAAATCTTTATTAAAAAGAAAACATAACATAATAATGTGTATAGAAAGCTCCAACAGGGTTGGAGTGCGGAGCACGCTGGGGTATCCCTTGTAATAAATAAAAAATATACACAGTGATTTACATTATTCAAATAGTTCTCAAGTTTTCAACTCCAAGACAAGAAATCATTAAAATTCAGTCTTCTTTCCTTGTACATAGTGGTAGTCGTATAAAAATGTCCAGCAATTACTATAAGCAAATAATTAGACTTAACAATTAACTATATTTTGTCAGTATACTTACAATCACTTATATTTTTAAATATAGTAGACAACCGCCTATATTTTTTTCAATTTAGTAAACAATCACCTGCATTTTTCATTATACTAAACAATCCCCTATATTTTTTCAGTATACTTTCAATCGCTTACATTTTTCAGTACACTAAACAATCACCTACATTTTTTTCAGTTTACTAAACAATCACCTATACTTTTGAATATAGTAGACAACTGCCTAATTTTTTTAGTGTAGTAAATATTCACCTATATTTTTCAATAGGTTAATAAATTATTTTTGAACTATTGCGACGCGAAGATGCTCACAAACATGTTAGTTTGCATAAATTGTATCACTTGTGTTCACAAACACCTATTCTCCCGGTACAATTCAATAAATTCGAAAAACCCTTTATTATCCATTATTGTAGAAGTAAAAATGTACAAAGTATAGGGGGAAAAGGAAGATCAAACAACAACAAGAAGAAAGTTTAAAATGACAATCGGACGATCACCCCACTCACAGTCCGATTCCGTTGGAAGTCGGGTCATCTTGTAGTCTGATCTGGGACTCCAATTTGTACGATCATCCAACTCGTCGTAAATCAAACTCATTCACGCTCTTACATCGGACATTGAATCGGACTACTAATCGGACCGTGTATGGCTAGCTTTAGGTTCCAAACTCTAACATATTTAACTCTTAATGAAAAGTGAAAGTATAATTCTAACATATAACATTAATAACGTTAATATGGGTAGTAAGTGGGTAAACAAGCGGTGGTGGGATAGAGCTAGTAATCACGAGGAGGTTAGACCGGCTGGCCAGCATGCTGTATTTACTAATGTTATACATGTATTGTTTTGTTTGTTACGTTTGCTTTTTGTTATTTGTATTTCGTGTTTCTTGTGACTTGACAATGGAAGTATAGTCTTCCAAAACCGGTCGTCGCCAAACATAGGATACATAGCTGTTGACGGTACCTAAGGTATGTAACCGTACAGTTCACGAGGCTAACAATCATGTATACAATAAAAATCTACAGAAAACTAACCCTATCAGTGTATAAAATAAATTTAGTTTAGGTATGGTCACGGTATGGTTAACCCTCTATCTGGCAAAGAGTACCTGGGGTACTCTTTTAAAGTGTCACCCCACTGGCAAAGAGTACCTCAGGTACTCTTTTAACCAGCATTTTTTAAATCGAAGTTTGTGCATGTACAGTATTATTTAAATAAGTCATATTATATATCATTGTACTCAGGACATTCTAAAGATTAATTTGTTATATAGTTTATTACAATATGACACATAATAATCAAGTAAAAAATATACAAAGTCACGAAAGAAATGTTGCAATGACGTTGAGTTTGTCTAAGGCGAGAGTACACGAAAATAATGCTTGTTTTTCCACTAATGTTTTGATGGGTAAATTTTGTGTTGGAATAATTTTGATTACACCACTGCATAGATCAAACGTTTTCCTTTGAAAATCTTTTTTCTGAATGTCACTGCCTTTTACCAATCAATAGTTACAGATTTTTATGTAATGCCTTACTCAGGCTTTTTCTATACTGGCAAAGAGTACCTTTAGGTATCGATTAGTTTTCAGCGATTATCTATTAGTAATATTTGTGAAAAAGTAAGTATTATATACCAATCGATTCGTAATGAAATTATCTTTAAATCAATACAAGTATCGATAAGAATTGAATAGTCCTTACTTGATATTGAAGGCCGTGAATTTGACGAATTTCTAGTTTTTACCGCTTTTTTCCAGCTAAATAGCCATTTTACTGTTAGATGCTTTGTGTTAGTGTAGCCTATTTAGTGTGTTACTAAATGTAGAATTCGCTTTGTTTTAGTGTGTTTGGTGACTTTTTTATTGAAGAATATTGAGTTTGGTTAACAATAAAGTGCACATATGTAGTTAATTATATTGTAATTGAACTATAATTCATTACAAATGGGAAACGAACATGCCTAGGCTATCTAACCTTTCCTGACATATAGCATAATTCAACTGTTTTAGTGAAGTGAGTTAGCCTAAAGTGAATAAATACAGTGAATTGTATTATAATGGAAAATAATTAACTCTATAAGTTATGGCAAATGTGTTTTTTTCCAAGTAAACAGTATAGGCCTAGCCTAAATTATAAACATATAGCCTAGCCTACGTATATTTGTTATATTTTAAACTTTTTGAATTTTACTAGGCAATTTTACTATCAGTCAACCGATTATTATTAGATGAGTCAGTAGGTGACCTCTCTGACTCATCTGTCTATAGTATTAGTAGGCCAATATATAGCTCTACACCAGTCCACCCTGGAAACGGAATATTCGACCCGGCAGAACCTGGAACATCTCAGTTCTCCTCACTACGCCTAAGAGAGCTAGATGTTTCAGATATTGAAGACTTAGAACCAGAGCCTGCCAGTGAGGATGAAGGTAGCTATGGTGATGATGAAAGTCCTGGCGACGGGTATAATGAGTCAGATGATGAGATTGAGGTCAATATTTTTCCCAATCCCATTGTCAGTGGAGAAGACTGTGCACTAGGAGATGACGAGTCGAGCTCCGGCGATGAAGAAATAGACCGACCACCTGCTCAGAGTCACCGCAGAAGAGGAAAACTTCCGTCTCCTCGGTCGCAGCAACATGTTGCCTCAAAACAGCCACCTTCAGCATCTCCACAGCTAGATTCAGCTTCTCCGCCGTCTCCACTTCCTATGCAGTCTCCACTGCCTATGCCGTCTTCTCTACGTTCGCCGTCTCCACTGCCAATGCCGTCTTCTCTAAGTTCGCCGTCTCCATTACCTTCGCCATTTTCACTACATCCTTGTGATCCTATCCTACCCGTTTGGATGAAAGTGTATCCTCCTGAGAGACCAAGGAAAGTAAAGTCAAAATTTAGAGTCAGAGACCCTGGGCCTCGACACACTCAAGGGTGTTCGACGCCTATGCACTTTTTCTCCCTCTTCATGATCAAATTTGTTTGGAACCTGATGGTTCAGGAAACAAACAGTTTTGATAAAAGTCACATTGACTCACTTCGTGCTGCAGGTAGGCTTCGTGTCAGTTCACGGCTTCACAATTGGGTTGATGTGACTGTTGAAGAAATGAAAAAGTTTTGGTCGATATTAATTAGCATGGGTCTTACAAAAAGAAAGGCAATTGAGACATATTGGTCTACTGATCCATGCCTATACATGCCATTTTATAGTAGTTCATGTCTTTGCGAAGGTTTCAGAAATTGTTGGGTATGTTTCATGTGTCAACTCGTACATGTCCACCAAAGGGTCAGTCAGGGTATGACCCTTGGGTGAAGGTGTGCGAGTTTATCACTCACTTGAACCATGCCTTTCGAAAACACTTTGTGCCAAATCAGGAAATATGTATAGATGAAAGTTTAATAGGAATGAAAAACCGTTGCACTTTCATCCAATACATGGCTAATAAGCGCCATGCTAGGTTTGGCATAAAGAAATTCGATATTTGCGATTCGGCCACCGGATATGTCATGCATTCTGCATTATACTCAGGTAAAGACTTTTTGGTTAATGGATCCGATCCATTTACCCAAAACGTCGTGCATGATTTAATAACGAATGCTGGCTTGTACGGTAAGCATTACCACCTGTTTACAGATAATTTTTATACTAAAGTCCCTCTAGCAAATTTTTTGAAAGTCCGTAAGACCTATCTTACGGGCACCATTTCAAAAAACAGTAGATTCATTTCTAAAACAGTACAGCGGGCTACTTGCAAAGTTGGCGAAACCTTATATTTCAGAAAAGGCAAGGTACTTATTGTGAAATATAAGGAGCGTGCAACACGAAAGCCTGTTATGCTGATCACTACGGCTTACCATGCAGAAGATCGGCATGTAGTAAGTCGTAGTGGTAATAGAAAAGTAAAACCGGTGGTAATAGCTGGCTATAATCAACACATGGGTGGTGTTGATTGCAAAGACAAGAGCATTTATCACTTGACTTGTAGCCGCCAAACTAAGCGTTACTGGAGGAGAATTGTTTACAATTTTGTTGACATGGCACTCCTAAATTCTTATATCTTGTATCGATGTCATTCACACAAGCCTATAAGTAGATGGGACTATATGGTTTCAATTGTAAAGAGTCTTGCTTCAGTTCCTGCTTCAGTTGGACAATCTCAGGAGAATACACCTTCCGTCCTCCAACCTATCCCTTCCCCTACAACATCACAGCACTCAGTTCAGCATCTACCTGGCCAAAACCACAGGATGTGTGTGGTATGTAAGAAGAAGGCAAAACATTGGTGTCCAGAGTGTAGTGTTGGAGTGCACCAAAAATGTGCATGGAATTTTACACACTTTAAACGTCCGGACCAAAGAGGAAGAAAGCGAGCCCATTCTTCCAGTTTTTCAGACTGAAACTGTTTGTCTTGTATTGGCCTACATACAAAATAACTTATGTATAATATTTAAAAATAAATTAGGCTTCATTTTCTGCCTTTTTGTAACCATATTTGTGTGTTTTGTTAATTTGATTAACTAGGCTACAGTTAGCGTAAATTTACTATTCGACCCGAGGCTGATATTTTTGCAGACAACAACGTCGTTTTACATTCTACTGTTAAATGTTGAATACAGGTAAACATACTGTGACTAAATACTATTTATAGGCTATTTGTTTTAATATTATTCTTGCACTTCTGTTGCCATAGGTTAGCCTAGGGTCGAATAGTAAATTTACGCCCTACAGTTTAGAATAACGCATCCTTACCATTTTCTAGTTTGTAGAAGACAATTTGTTTTCCTACTTACTAAATAATATGTGTCATTATATATTTGTGTATTTACAAAAAAAATAGGCTTCATATTATGCCTTTCTGGAAACATATTTGGTGAACTAGGCTAAATGGTTATACTTTCGAATGCTCACCTAATTAAAGTTTGTAGAAGATATTTTCTTTCCTACTTACTACGTAAATTGTGTATTATATTTTTGTATATTTATAACAAAATTAGGCTTAATTTTATGCCATTCTGGAATCATATTTTGTATTTTGGTGAACTAGGCTAAATTGGATAAACTTTCGAATACTCCTCCGCACCATATTATAGTTTGTAGGAGATTTTTTTTGTTCCTACTTACTACATAATTTGTGTATTATATTTTTGATATATATAGAACAAAATTAGGCTTCATTTTATGTATTTTTGCAAACATATTTTGTGATTCTAAGGATTTTTTCACTCATGGAAAAACAAATTCTAGTTTTTGGAAGACAAAATATATATATATAGAGCAACCCACAAATTTACACTTGAAGTGATTTTTATAGAATATATATTCCTTTATGATATATTATAGTTTAGAAACACTAACTTTGAATTTTGACATTTTTATAAATTTGTTAATATGCACATGTCATTTTTTGCCAATTCCCCAAAATTAATTATTTTTTCTCTCAAAAACTTATTTTTTGAAAAGTTCAATTTTTTTTACTGTTTCTTGTAGACAATTATTTTTTCTACCCTTTGTATATCTCGGATTTATTATAAAAAAATTGGTGGTATTTTTTCAAAGAGCCAACTTTTGACTTTTTAATTTTCCAAAGTAGTTTTTTGTTCATTTGCAGCTCCATTTGTTTTTAGTGGTAAGTGCAAAAAAATATTCAACAATACAGAAATATTCTCTGTACTTTTCTGAACACGAAAATACATAATAGTGTATACTTTACTGTTATGGATTAGATTATATAGATGTTTAAGTGACAGTGTGATCGAGTAGTCAAAAACTGTCTGCCAGTAATGACGGAGGAAAGTAGGTATTTACAGAACAGTTACTAATTTAAACGTTTTTAAAACTATAATCTGTACTACTTCTAAACAAAGAAATTTCAGTGGTAAACTAGTTTTCATCACAACTTAAAGTGAAGAAACAAAACACAGACCAGACTTGCACAGGCTTGGCCTGAAAAAATAACAGGTTTATTTTTTTAGTACTTGAAGTAAAGAAAACAAAACACGGCTTTGGATATGCAATTTAAGTACACAAATGAAAAGATGTAGGATTTGAGAAAGACACTGTTTCTCATAATTTTATTGTGATAACTAACTATTCGTCTACTTTTGACAACAGTGAACATCGAACAATTTGAGTTCGGGTATATTTAGAAGGTATATGTTAATATTAAAAGTGTTGAGTTTAACGAAAATTCCTAAACATATGTCGTTTTTCCTGACTTTAGAACATTTATGCCAAATTTGAAGATAATCTAAAAACACATTTGGTCGTAATCGAATAACAAACAGACAGATAGGCGAAATGCCAAACGGTCTTAAATTAGGTCAACAGTTAATTGGTCTCATAACTCTGCTACGATTGAACAAAACAAGATTTACTGAAATTTAAGGTGTTGTCTCATTCGGTTCCGAAGTTGTACTGCAAACTACAAATATCTAAAGCTACTACTGTTCTACCGTATGCAGAACTGATGAATTAAAAATTTGAATCTGTTTGACATTGCCTGAAGAATATTTTGAACACTTGAGCAAGAAATGAAAACAAAACAAGAGTTTCAGAATTATTTATACGAATGTAACGCACCAGCAAGCAAAACCACAGATCAAAACTATTTAATTTGAATGTAATCTTCCACCGAGATTGACTCACTTCAAATTGAATACGCTTAGCATAAAGTTGTGCCACATTCAGCTTCGTACCGCGCGCCTCCAGTTACATGCTAATAAATTTTGCGGCTTTAGTGCATCTTGTTTGAAATTAAATTGCAATTCTAACCACATTAAACAATAAATTGCATTTACTTTAATAAAAGGGTAAATCAGTTTCAGAATTGCACTAAACCAGAAATGTTAACGTGTTGATCGTTTTGACGTACAATTAATATTTTCTAAAGTTACTTGTGTACCCAGGATGCAAAGTTGAGTCTGTCGCACGAGACAACATTTGACGCTCGAGGCGTAGGCGAGGCAAAGTTTATCGAGTGCGACAAATTAAACTTTGAATCCATGATACACACAACGTTTTTCCTACAGCTACATTTTACTTTCTCACTATACTTTAGTATAGAGAAAGTATAGTAATCGCAAAAAAAATCGACGTTGAGATTTTTGTGGAAATATCCGTTTTGGGACCCCTGAGTCCAAAAAAGTGGTTTTTACAAAATGTCTGTCTGTATGTCTGTATGTATACAAAGCTAGAGCGAAAACTATTCGATCGATTTCAAATAAAATTGCACCAGGCACGTCAATAGAGGCACGAAAAACGGTATTGAAAAATTTTGAAAAACAACCCCCTTTTTGGCAAAAAAAAACACAAAAAATCTGTTATTATTTTTTTATAAAAAAACGGCTCTAACGATTTTGATAAAATTTTCCTTTGCTTATTTGTAGCCTTTAATGTACATTACCATATGCAAAAAACGCATCTTTCTAAAAATTCTCGTTTAGCTTATAATAATAACTGATTTTTGGGTATTTTTTGGCCATAAAGGGGGTTGTTTTTCAATATTTTTCAAACGCTATTTCGTGCATCTATACAGGCCTAATTGACGTGTTTGGTACAAATTTGTTCGAAATCGATCGAATAGTTTTCTCTCTAGATAATAATAATAATATTTATTAGTTTATCTCCTTCTTTAATAAATCACCTCTCCTACCCCACCTACAATTATGAAGTCACAGTGAATCTGTTTAATAATTTAAATATGTTTGTGAGAAAGTATGTGCCAGTTCCTGGTACCGTTTATTTAATTAGTGTTTTAGTTTTTAAAAAGTTCTGTTTTACAGAGGTTGGTTCCATAACAATCAAAATTTGCAAAACATAGACTACATCAGCTGTTTACTATGCGTACAGCTGGAGTGCGAAAAGTATTATTTTACCGCACACCAACTCTTTAGCCGTGCGGTAAAGTAAAACAAAGAGGTATAATTACTTGCCGCTGAACACATGTAGTTTAGTTTGCGCACTGCTGTGAGTATGTAAAAACGCACTGTAAACAGCTGTAGAAAAAATAACTGCTTTGCCTTACTTTGTGTGCTTTTTAAAGTACCCGTGGCTTCGCACACGGTCCAAAGATTCGCCGCATAGTAATAAATGTTTATTGTTTTAGGGGTTGTTATTACATTTTCACCATTCAGCAGCACGCTATGAAATGCAAATATGATTTACATAGTATATATGTATTGCAAGAAATAAATATACCAATTTCCAGCTCTCTAGCTTAATGGGAAGTATAATAGTTAATTTGTATTGTTTTAGGGGTTGTTAAATTTTCACGGAAATAAATGTAAAAATTTCTAGCTCTCTAATCTTAATGGAAGTGTAATAATAAATATTTATTGTTTTGGGGGTTGTTTCAACCCTTAAACTAAAAGAATTCTAGCCTATGTCTCATTCGAGGTGCCAAATTTCATTCAAATCCATCCAGTAGTTTTTACGTGAGTAATATTTATTGTTTTAGGGGTTGTCTCAACCCTTAAATCTAAATGAATTCTAGCCTATGTCTCGTTCCAGATCATGATCTATATGTGTATCAAATTTCATTCAAATCCATTAAATAATTTTTACGTGATTAATATGTATTGTTTTGGGGGTTGTTTCGCCCCTTAAATCAAAATGAATTCTAGCCTGTGTTTCATTCCAGGTCATGATCTATATGTGTGCCAAATGTCATTCAAATCCATCCAGTAGTTTTTAAATAATAAAACAATAAGTGAAAAACGATTCGTGGTATCGTAACATGTTTATGTGTTAGTGTGTTTTAATCTAATTTATTATATCATTTATCTTTTAACAATTTAACTATGTTTAATGTGCCAATAAGAAGACGACGCCTTAGCAGGCTAAACAATTTTAATTTTGAATATGTACCTGATGATGACGGCATAGCCGTCAAAACCGGTAGTCCATCTGGAAACCAATTTTGATTGATTGACGGAGTATAGACAAAATAATTACCCTAATAGATATTATTCATAACATACAATCCAGGAAGCTATACATACATTATGTGTAAGTAAAACTAAACGGAGGGAATGTTAGTGGGGTGTTTTAAACACTTAAGTTTTCAGATTTCTTTTACTTAGTGTATTTGTCAAAAAATAAAAATTTTAAACTATTACAAATTCAATACTGTAATGCTAAAACATTACTCCGTCAGTAAACTCTTGAATTGACAAAGATGTAACTTCAAAACACTTAAAAGGAATTCGTCTAGCAAAATTTTGTTTTTATTTGATAGAAGTCTCGCGTACCTTAATACTCGGTTTTGTTAAATCAGCCACACTCCGTGTAAGACAAGAATAAAGTTCAAGTAACGCAGCTGTGTGATTGATTAAAATTAAATTGAATTACTCCGCTGCTTGGCTTTAATGTGGTTACCAAGGTGAAAATATTTCTCAACATCTAAAATGTTCGAATGATAAATTGCTGGGTTAAATCAAATAATATTTCCAACAAGAAGCAAAGTTTGAAATATATTCAATCTTGATATGATAAAACACTACAGTATAATAACTTTACGCCCGAATGAAGGGTTATAAATATACAGCACTGCTTAGCGAATTTCTATAGGAAAAATGAGCTATTGCAGTGGCCCTTATAGTAAGACCCAAGGTCGGGAGTAGCAAATGAACACCGATATTATATATATATTCTAGCTGACCCGTACGGCGTTGCCCGTGGTGGTTGGTATTTTCAGTCTTTTTAATGTAATTTTATTCTTTTTAAGTGTTCAGTCAGTGAGTAGTATTTGGCTTATATATATATAGATCTTAAATAATAAAAGCACTATTTTCATAATAATAACAGATCTGAAATTATGATTTTAGTAACTTTGATCCCACCAAACCCCTCCTAAAATTTCAAAATTTTTCATAACCTTTCTTAGTGAGCACCTATGGCCCTGGAGGAAGCTACATACCAAATTGCATTCCAATCCGTTCGGTAGTTTTGAAGAAATCGTGATTTAATAACTTTGATCCCCCC
>JAGFPH010002735.1:96199-113679 GCA_018207615.1 Philaenus spumarius | reverse complement strand
CCCCCCCCCCTAAAATTTCGAATTTTTTCAAACCCTTTCTTAGTAAGCACCTGTGGCCCTAGAGGAAGCTACTTACCAAATTTCATTCTAATCCGTTCAGTTAGTTTTGTAGAAATGGGTTTTTAATAACTTTGATCCCCCCAAACCCCCCTCCCCCTAAAATTTCTAATTTTTTCAAACCCTTTCTTAGTGAGCACCAATGGTCCTAGAGGAAGCTACATACCAAATTTCATTTCAATCCGTTTGATAGTTTTTGAGAAATCGTGATGAGTGAGTCAGTGAGTGAATGGTATTTCGCTTTTATATATATATAGATATATATATATTTATGTATGTATGTGTGCGCACACTAACGGACGCATTTTACATCCGATTTGGTTCAAATTTGGTACACATGTTGGTTGTCTTCGTCGCTCGGACGAGTTTGTTAGCCAAAAAATCCAACAATCAGAAGCACGTTTTTTGACCGGAAATAAATTTTTTTTTAGATTTTTCCCACAAGAATAATTTTTGTATAGTTTTTCCTAACAATATAAATTTAGACTGTTATTCTGCACATTTTGTTTTTATACGCGACCTTATAGCTCGCTTGGTTACCCCAAAATCGATCAAAACGTAAAATACCACAGAAGTAACCGGTTCAAAGCTATGTGGTGGATTTTACCGCGGGGTTGGCGTTCGAAGCACGCAATGCTTTGTGTATTGAAGATACTCCCAATACGGGGTTGGCGTGCGAAGCACGCGAGCTTTGAGTATTGAAGATACTCCCAATATGCGGAATGGCGTGCGAACCATTTTGCAGCACCGTCGTGAATAGACCTATTTCCCAAATTGTTGGTTGAAACCCTAAGATATAGGCCTATAAACTTAATTTTGGAAATTTTCTCAATCCACGTCAGCGATTCAGCTGCGTGGTCGAATTATTTCTAGTTTTGTTTTCGTGTTGAACGCTTTAAGTGTTTTTATCACCTGACGATTGTCTATATTAATTCGAAACACGTCACGTAGAAGTATTAAAATGAAGACAATTTCAAAATGATCGCTAGTGGAAACATCTAGAATAGCGCATCCTGTTGCTCTAGATTCCCAACTGCAATGCAAACACATTTTAAATATATAAATTGTATTAACAATTCACTGTTTTTACTCACCAAGAACCGATGTATGCAAGTTGTTTTAAGTTGGAATTCGATTTCAGCCTACACGCAATACCTGTAACAAAATCCGTAAAAATTATTGCGTGCAAAATTATGTATTCAAAAACTATTCAACAAACATTTTAACAAATATTTTTAAATCACTTAGAATGAAAAAGATGAAAAAGCAATTCTAACCACAAAATTAGTCACCAACAATATTGGTTTTTCTTGGTGACACATACTTTGACGATGGTTTTGCCAAAAATAATTCATAATCTCATTCATACAAATTAAATGCATTCGATATAAAATAATTCGACCACGCAGCTGAACCGCTGACGTGAGTTCAGCAAATTACCAAAATTAAGTTTATAGGCCTATGTTTTAGGGTTTCAACCAACAATTTGGGAAATAGGTCTATTCACGACAGTGCTGAATAGCTGCAAAATGGTTCGCACGCCATTCCGGTTGTTGGGAGTTTCTTCAATACACAATGCATTGCGTGCTTCGCACGCCAACCTCACGGAAGAATCCACCAAATGGCTTTGAACCGGGTACTTCTATGGTATTTTACGTTTCGATCGATTTTGGGGGAACCAAACGAACCATAAGGTCGCGTAAAAAAACAAAATGTGCAGAATATCCTACATTTACATTTATCGAAAAAACTCAAAAAAAAAATTCATTCTCGTAGGAAAAATCTCAAAAAATAGTTACTTCCGGTCAAAAAACGTGCTTCCGATTGTTTAATTTTCTTGGCTACGAACTCGTCCGAGCAACGTAGACAACCAACATTTGTACCAAATTTGAACCAAATCGGACTTAAAATGCGGCCGCTAGAGTGCGAACACATATACATATATATATGATTTTTAATGACACTCCAGAACATGTCCTGAGGACCATGATCATTGCTCATTTGCTACTCCCGACCTTGGGTCTTACCATAAGGGCCACTGCAATAGCTCATTTTTCCTATGGAAATTCGCTATAACCCCAAACAGCTCGAGACCTCTAACCTCACTCTAAAGCACAAAGCGAAGACTTAATTATAATTACCAGTAAAGACCCCCAATTGACTCCCAAATTTTTTCAAATTTTGGGGTATATTCACTTTGACACCATTTTTGAATTTCTCATCAAAACTTAGGATAGGAATGTCTGATAAAGTCAGGGGGTTATTATTAAGGTGAAGGAGCTAGGTGGAAAAAACGCCCATTTACATAATGCACTTTATCTCATGAATGCTAAGTCGTAGAGAAGTGATATAGATATCGTTGGATAGGCAATATGGTCTTTACTGGCCCGTCGGCGTCCCACTTGCTACGAAACTATCAACTGAATTCATTTTTTCATCTTATAATCTGATTAAATGTATTATATGATTACATGAATAATACACCTGTACTAATATTTCTACTATTGAAATTATTCGATTATATCCGCCACTAGTGAAAACTACTCTACAATGGGTTGCACTTGGTACAAACACCTATTGCACAACTACTTTATAGTGCCAACTTATCAACTTTACTGGCATGGAGACTGCCACTCCAACGCCCCCTACTCCACTGGCTGATTAAGGTTGACCCCCTCCACTGGCGCTGTGTTCGTTGTCAACATCTATATCTTGTAAATAGAAGTAATTCGATTAACGAAAAACAACTTCTGGACAAATTTTGTCAGTACTTATGTGTATGTAAGTAGAAAGCTTCGACACGTAATTAGAAAAAGTAAAAAATTGAAAAACACCAAATAAATTGCAAAAGAGCGATCGGTCCTGAAGAGCTAGATTTATAACAATATTTAGCGTCAGCGTTAAGGTTGACAAGACAAAATTGTTAAAATAATAAACTCCTTTTTCAGTACCCACACCACTAATTAAATATAATAAAGTATAAAAATCATTAAAAACTCAACATTTTGCCGAAAATAATTTAAACAATTTAATATGAATTAGTTTACTCTTTTAATAACAAAATTTATAACTATATAAACACAATATGTAACAGAAACATTAAAGTACGGTAATTTATTATTTATTAATAAATAATAATTAATAATTCTGTCCTTTAGTCAGAAAAATGAATGTAGAAGAATAATAATTCGACCACGCAGCTGAACCGCTGACGTGAGTTGAGCAAATTTCCAAAATTAAATTTATAGGAATATGTTTTAGGGTTTCAACCAACAATTTGGAAAGTAGGTTTAC
Organism: Philaenus spumarius; assembly: GCA_018207615.1. Classification (NCBI taxonomy): domain Eukaryota; kingdom Metazoa; phylum Arthropoda; class Insecta; order Hemiptera; family Aphrophoridae; genus Philaenus; species Philaenus spumarius. The sequence continues at coordinate 110,328 of JAGFPH010002735.1, read as the reverse complement.
TCACGACACGACGGTGCTAAATCGCTGCCTGTTTGTACGAAATATATTAGTAGAATTTGTTAGCGCCTCGATCTTGTGGCCTCCGGTTATGGACTGATTAGCTTTGCTAGCAGAGTACAAACTCAGGCGTTGGGTAAAATCCCTATTGTGAGCTTCTCTTCGCTTGCAGCGTAAAAACTCGTCCGTCGGTCTCGGATGAGAAGATGCCCCCAAGGTAAAATCCCCCACGTGCCTTTGTTATAAAGCTCTACAAACTTGACAATGTGATTGATTAAAATTAAATTGAATTGCTCTGTTGGTCATTTTAATGTGGTTAATCAAAGTTACCACGATGGAAATATCCCTCATTGTCTATCTGTGCACGCACATTTATTATAGGAAACTGCTGATTACTATAATTATTATAGTCAATAAAAATATATGTAATGATTTTAAACTCCAAAAGACCAATGTTAAAAATTTTCAATTTTCAAATGAGTTGTTTAGAAAAATACGCGTTTTCCTGAGGTAGTGGTTTTCACAGATCGATTTTTTAGACCCAAAAGCCTCTAATCCCAAACTTTCAGCAAAATCCTTCGGCTGGATCTCGAGATTGCTCGTACGTACAAACAAACGAACAGACACTGCTCGTATTAGAGTATAGGATATTGATAGATCAAATGATTTAGAAGTTATTATTAATATTGTAGTAAATTAATTAATAATCTAATATGTTATACGAAGAAGTACTAATGTGTCCGAAGTTAATCGAATAAAGTATCTGTTCTTTAAATTTGTATTAACGAATACATTGATGATAAAAGGTTGTATTTATATTTAGTTTATAATCTCAAAGCAAATCTTATAACGTATTATAGCAAACATTAGTTCTATAACTCATATTTAAAAAAATCATCTTCACAATAAATTATAATGATTTTAGCTGTTAACATAACCTAAAAGTATATTATATAAACTGGGTTTTGTTTAAGTATTATAGATGATGGATGAAATCAGCTGTTATATGTTACTCACGTATGTATGTATGTAAGTTACGTTAAGAAATATTGCATAGCTGTATAGCTAGTAGTAATTATTAATGACGTTAGCATAAGTTTATCCAAGTAAGCATAACTAACTTGTAGAGGAACTGAGCCTTTGTACAGCAGTCGTAGTTAGAAGCTCGCTCCGTACACAACTAAATGAATATTAGATTGTACGCAATTTGTTATAAATAGTTTAGGTAAATATTAAACCGTTTATAATAAAATAAAAGGTTTTAATTAATAGTTAAATGAATATTAATTGTTTAAAAAAAACCTAAACGTTCGGAAACGAAACGCAACTTGTATGTATGAACGTATAATCGCTTTTATAGGAATTAATTAGTGTCTATACGTTCGCCTCTAACTTGTAAACTACTGAACGTTAATGTAAAGTAGTAATTACATATATTAAAACGTCCGACAGTATGCATTTTAGCGGTATATGGAAGTAGTACCTCAGAGTACAAGGTAAAACATCGAGGAACTGTCTACATTCATTTTAAACCCTGGGGGGGGGGTTCTAATTAACTAGGGGTGTTAATTTTTAATTAAAGTACAATGTTTCTGTTTTTAGCTTTTAGTTATTACATTCCACAATAAATCAAAGTACTCTCCAGGATTAACAAGTTGAACTAGGACGAAGTAGGTTCTAGATCGTACAATGATCCGACTGTTCGAAGGCAGCTAAATGTAAAAGGAGAATAATTGACCGAAGTGAAGTGCATTGTTTTAGAAATAGGTTATTTATAATGTAGATCAATTCAATCACGTTCGTGTTATTTGAGAAAACTATGCGAAATACATATGCGTTAACATAAACCAATTCACTTTAATAAACTTAATCATGTTCTTAATAAACGGTACCAGGAACTGGCACATATTTTCTCTCAAACATATTTAAATTATTAAACAGATTCACAGTGACGTCATTATTGTAGGAGGGGTAGGAGAGGTTATTTTAAACTAGGAGATTGTATTGGGAGTATTTTCGATAAATTGTATATTGCGTGCTTCGCACGCCAACCCCCGTGTATAACCCCAACTGTGACTTCATAATTGTATTAAAGTAGGAGAGGGGGTTAATACATTAAAATGGGAGAGTAACTAATAAATATTATTATTATTAGCTAGAGATAAAACTGTTCCATCGATTTCGAACAAATTTGCACCGAACACGTCAATTAGGTCTGTTAGATGCACGAAGAAAGGTTTTGAAAATATTTTGAAAAACAACCCCCCTTATGGCCAAAAAAACCCCAAAAATCAGTTATTATTATTATTATTAGGTAAACAAGAATGTTTAGAAGGATTCGGTTTTTTAAATATGGTAGGGTACATTAAAGGCTACAAATAAGCCAAATTTTATCAAAATAGAGCCGTTTTTTTATAAAAAAATAATAATTGATTTTTTGGGGTTTTTTTCAAATTTTTCAAAACCGTTATTCGTACATCTATACAGGGCCTACTTGACATGTCTGGTGCAAATTTGTTTGAAATCGATCGAATAGTTTTCGCTCTAGCTTTGTATACTACAGACATACAGACATTCATACATACAGACATACAGACAGACATTTTGTAAAAACCACTTTTGAAAAAGTTTGAATAGTTTTCGCTCTAGCTTTGTATACATACAGACATACATACATACAGACATACATACATACAGACATACATACATACAGACAGACATTTTGTAAAATCCACTTTTTTGGACTCAGGCGGTCCCAAAACGGATATTTCCACAAAAATCTCAACACCTTTTTTTTGCGATCACTATACTTTCTCTATACTATAGTACGTATAGTGAGAAAGTAAAATGAAAAAATAAAAGACTATAGTTTGTCCAAACAGACGTGCGCTGTAAGCCATAAAATCGACCCTCGCTCCCCACGCGCAAACTCACACCATGCCTACCTGGAGCTAATCTTTCTTCTATGTATCACCAACTACAAAACCGCATTTTTCTAACTGTTGACTTTACTTAATTTTTACTCTAATTACTGAACTCTAAATATTATTTCTCGCAAAATGAGTCCAAACACGGTACATTTGTGACACCTTAAGCGGTTGTACGGTCAGTAGGTTACAAAATGATAAATTTGACTACTTAAAAATGGTTATTGACATTTTATTTCAATTAGCACGATCAGAATTCGGTGAAGTTTCGGAACTTCGCAAGAGTACGCCCCATGCTTTTTGGGTGTGTTTATTTTGTGAAAAGTAAAAAGATTGCAAGCTATCAAGTCTCATTACGATATCAGATTCTCTGAGGAAGAATTAATTTTATATGTGGGTTATTTTTTATTTTTTAGTTCCAGTCTATTTATGTTATTCATGGATAGGAAAGCATGTTTTAAAAACAAAACTTTCATTTATTTTATTTTTTACTTTTTAGTTATAATAAATTACACTTTTAAGCTTGACGGGTGAGAAGGGATTTATATTTTAAACAAATAAAAATAATACTATTCTCACTCTTATAGGGTTAATAATCAAACGCGTTTCAACGACAAAGTCGTCATCCTCAGTGATTTTTATCATATTCATTTATACTAACTTTATTTATATTTAAGACCAAGTATATTATTATTATTATTAGATCTATTTGCATATGGCTATTTACTTAAATTTATCATAGTAAAATAATTTGTTTCATTTAAACTACTTAAACATTGTAACATTTGTCTCTATTTAAAATCCCTTGCACGCCATTTGCTATTTAGAAACTAAGACACGCCCACTGTTGTAGAGGGGTATAAATATGTACCATGGACTTAGAAATAATTAGTTATAATCTGTCAGTTGTAGCTCGTATATCACTGAGGATGACGACTTTGTCGTTGAAACGCGTTTGTTTATTAAACCTATGTGAGTGAGAATAGTGTTATTTTTTTTATTTTTTTTATTTTTATTTATAGTTATAAATTGGATTTTTCTGAAAATGTTTGGTCCTCAAGGCCAACCCCCACCCCCTATCTGAGCGTGCATTTTTTGGTTAACATACGATAAAGCGATGTGCTGCACGGTCTTGAGTTGAAAAAAAGCATGTAAAAAGACAAACAAACAAACAAATGTGACTTCTTTATAATATTAGTATATTCTAGGAGCTAACCCTGTACTAGTTTCATTCACCAAACAATTTTTGTATACTCTGTTATTTTCACGGATAACCTACCCATAGCTAACATAAGACAGATATCGAAGTAGACACGGCCAACTACAATAATTCGAATTGCTGCGTGAGTAGTAATTTCACAGTTATTATTTAAATAAAGGAAAATATACATTTGAAACAAATGTTGATATTACCAACTAAAGGAAACAATATAATAAATCGACCACGCAGCTGGATCGCTGACGTGAGTTGAGCAAATTTCCAAAATTAAGTTTATATGCCAATGTTTTAGTGTTTCAACCAACAATTTGGAAAATAGGATTACTCTAGAAGGCGTTGAACAGCTGTTTCTGTGTACGCAATATATTAGTAGAATTTGTTTCCTCCTAGTGGCCTCGTGAGGTTGCACCACTTGGCTTCATACCGAGTACTTTTATGGTATTTTACATTTTGGTCGATTTTGGGGGAACCAAGCGAGCTATAAGGTCGCGTAAAAAACAAAATGTGCAGAATAACATCCTACATTTATATTTTTAGGAAAAACTGTGAAATTTTTTTATTTTCTTAGTAAAAATCTCAAAAAAACAGTTACTTCCGGTCAAAAAACGTACTTCCGGTTGTTGGATTTTTTTGGATAACGAACTCGTCCGAGCGACATAGACAACCAACACGTGTACCAAATTTGAACCAAATCGGACTTGAAATGCGGCCGCTAGAGTGCGAACACATATATACTGTACCAATCTTACAAAAAGAATAATTAAGGGAACGGAAACGATACTGGGCCACATAGATTGGTACTGTTCAAGACTTACCTTAGAATTTAAATATCACCAAAAGTAGGAATATTTCAGCTTATCTCTTACAATGCACAGGATACCTAAAGGTTACCTCAATAAACTATAGAAATAGGTATAATTTTAGGTTTATTAACCAAGTTAAGTAAAAGTTTATATGCCCTTAATACAAAAATTATTAATATGCCCTTAATACCAAAAAAGTTTGAGATTTTAAAAAAGAAAACATATATATTTTATTAAATTGAATTTAAAAAACCCTCCCGAAAATAAAAATCAAAAACCCTCCCTTTTAATAATAATTACAGAATTTATACAGAAAAGATTTACAAGTTACAAAGTTTTAACATGAAATACCATGGATTTGTTTTAAGAATAAATATATATATATGTCGTTGGCCAACTCTAAAAGGTAATTATAATTAATTGAATAAATAGACAAAATTAATTATGAGACGTCTCTCTATATATAAAAAAAAAAAGGTGTGAAATTTCTAATATGTAGCCCTTAGGGCTAAGGTCCAAAATGTGCTAGCTTGCTCCTCCCAAATTATTAAATACTAACATATCCTAAATAGTACACATATACAAAAATTACTTTCAAAATACAGCCTATTTAACACTTAACATAAAAGGAAAAGAACAACTGCAGATAGTTCTCATTTTAACTTAAGTTCTGTCTCTAATTAAATCACTGTAGAAATATTTTGTTTATATTTTTAATGTTCAGTTGGAAAGTAGGCCTTTTATAAGCGTAGTTGTTGCAGCTTATGCCATTGTATTAAAACATTCCCTGGAGTTGGACCAGTATAACTGTATAACACAAATAACAATTTCTTATTTAGAAAACTTGCAGTTATTTAAATAAGCATAATATGATAGTTCTTTGAGTTGGCTGTTTTATTGAAATTTGTAGCACAAGATGGCAAATTGCTACTTAGATTGTGATGGTTAATATAACATGTGTAATGTTGCATAACACTGTCTGTACATGTTAGGTAAGCCACATGGTAACATAAAAGAAATGTTAACGTTTAGTTACATATCAGCAATATTTTGCTTATAGCTTATTAAAAGTTTTCAATATCGGTTACACTGTAGAAATACTACACAGTTATAGTTAATTAATGCATAACACTTTAGGCTTGTTTGTGGAAATATGTTTAGGCTTTAACAATAACCAAAATGATATCGGCTTTATAGTTTTTGTAGGCTGTAAGATTTACATTTAAAATTTAGGCTGTAGTAAAAGAAATAAATAGGTTTCTCTAATAAATTGAACAAAATGAGTTAGGAAGTTGTACATGAACCAAAAGTGGAAATAACCTAATTAAGTTTTACAAGTAATATTTTATAATTATTAAGGTAAAGCTAAAATATTCTACCTGGTATCCGGAAAACAAAAGGTTTAGAAGTATTTCATGTTGTTCAGCGACACACCGCGTTATCGCGATCAAATTATTAAGAAATATGACATGACTACCACTTGGCAGCGTCTTCAAGTTTCGTTCGTAACGTTCCAATGGCCGACCTTCTACCAACCCTCATGACAAAGCGAAATTTACTTGACGAGATAAAGAGACAGCTGATCGGTTGCCAGATAAAATCCGTGCCTTATAGAATAGCAGGGACCGTACGGAGTCGACGTCTGGCGGAGAAAAGGATAACTATTTGGAATTGTCGGTAAGGACAAATGATAGAAGTTGTAAATAGTGGATAAGAGCAATGCAGAATGTAAAGTCGGAGACGTAAAGATTAAGAAAAAAAAATATAGGTGGCGCGAATGTCTAAAAACGTCACAATACATATACACATATATATATATGAATTTTAATGACACCCCAAAACGTGTTCTGGGGACCATGATCGGTGCTCATTTGCTACTCCCGACCTTGGGTCTCACCATAAGGGCCACTGCAATAGCTCATTTTTCCTATGGAAATTCGCTAATAATATGTAACAAAAGATGTTTGAATTGATAGCAGTATAATAAAGAACTTCAGAAAACTTAACTAACTTTAACAAGGTATGATAAAAAACTAAAATTTTCTCTATTTTATTCTAAAATTGAGCTACACGTCGGTAATAATAGCACAGTCAGTAATTTAGTTAGTAACACTTTTATCGTTTATATTAATTAACATCTTTTCACTTCCTACATTTTATCACATCCGACGCAGTTGGCTTGATTAAAACTTTATTGCATTACGACACGGGTTGGCTTTAATTTCGTTAGCAAACTGAAAATATTGTCTCTACCTATTTCCCGAGAAACCAATCTAAAAGTTGTGACTGGGTCGAGTTGGAGTTGAACTTCATCGAATTGTGTCAATAATTAAAGCTTTCAAACAAGTAAGCAGAGTCAATACAACTTTACAGTATGAAATGCGGTCAAAGGGCTATTTGTTCAGTAGAAGGGCCTGAGCAAAAAATTGCCTTAAAAGTAAATTTAGTGTTACATACCAACCCTCTAGCAATACTTTTATTTACTGTATAATTGTATTTTAAACAACTATTCAGATCACGTCGAAACCTCGTGGAGATTAATTAGAGAAAATACAGCTTCAAGTTTAATGTGTTATACAGAGTGTATTGTAACTAAACTAGCAAATCTATACATACAGTAGAGCGTCGAAAATCCGAACTAATTGGGACCAAGGAGGGTTCGGATTATCAATTTGTTCGGATTTTTGAAAATAACCAAAAAAATTCATTTAGGCTAAAATATATGCTCTTTAATTAATTAAAGTGGTTAAACAGTACAACCAGTAATGTGATTACAATACAGTATGTAAGACTACTTACATATTATGATTTTGAAGAATCTGCACGTACAGTAGGGCCAACATGATTACACTTGTAACTCTCAACTACAGTACAGTACATAATTAAAAGTTCACTTGTACATTATAGTTAACATAAAAAAAATATAAAAAAATACAGTACACTACTGTAAGTACGACACACTGTTATAATGATTACACAAAGAGAAATGAATGAACTTTCAGTATGTTTACGCTGTTTGTTTACTGCTAGCGCTAAAGCAGCTTATTAGCGTGACAGTGAAAATACTGACAGCTAGTAAGTTGTAAGGGCGTGTGAGAGCAGGTATTAAGAAGTGTTTAAAAATAGATAATAATGTCAAACTGCGCTGAAGATTTTTGTTAAATTTTGAACGACGCATTTGGAATTTGCGAAAACGAAATTTTTGCAGGGCCTCGGAATGCGTTCGGATTTTTGACGTTTCGGATTATTGACGTTCGGATTATCGACGCTCTACTGTATATAAATAATAAACGGTACCAGAAACTGGCACATACTTTCTCACAAACATATTTAAATTATTATCGGGCATTGCAATGCGTGCTTCGCATGCCAACCCCCGTATTGGGAATATTTTCAATACAGAGTGCATTACGTGCTTCGCACGCTAACCCCCGTATGTAACCCCAACTGTGAATTCATAATTGTATTAAAGTATGAGAGGGGTATAGTACATTAAAATAGGAAAGTAACTAATAAATATTATTATTATTACCTAAAGAGAAAACTATTGGATCGATTTCGAACAAATTTGCACCAAACATGTCAATTAGGCGTGTATAGATTCACGTAAAAAGGTTTTGAAATCGATAGTATAGTTTCTCTCTAGCTTTGTATGTATACATACAGACATACATACATACAGACATACAGACAGACGTTTTGTAAAAAACACTTTTTTGGACTCAGGGGGTCCCAAAACGGATATATCCACAAAAATCTTGACATCTATTTTTTTTGCGATCACTATACTTTCTCTATACTATATAATAGTATTGTGAGAAAGTAAAACTGGAGTGTCTGTCTGTAATTTCAAAATATAAGCTATTTCCAAGCTCATATGGTTATTCCAAAACCAAACCACATATTTTATACATTTTTTGTCTAACTGTTTATTTGTCCGGGCTGATCTCTAGAATGGCTGAACAGATTTTGATGAAACTTTTACTAACATGTAGAGGACTTTTCAGAGAACATTTAATTTGGGCTATTTTTTATTCCAAACGTATTCAAAATTCCTGTAAAAAATGTAAAAATCATGTATGAAATTAGGAATTTTGTGGAAAAATGTTGGGGTACTGCGTGTCTATTTCGATCTGTGTCCTACATTATTGTACAGATGACAGCTACCCCCACCACCCAACTTAGATTCCAGTGTCTCTGTCCTAATAAATCATCATTTCCGTAAAAATTCCCATAAAAAAATTTAACAAATTATGAACAAAATTAGGAATTTTGTGGTTTGCTTTGGCATCATTATATATAACCGCAGGGGCAGAATCCCTGGTAATCCAATATAACATGTGTCCTACTTTCCTTAGTTTAAAGGTTGTCTGTCCGTATTCTCCTGAACTTCTTTACTGTATAAGCACCACTTTTCATGTACTGATAGGATAGCAATACCTCCCTCATTTTGTTCCTATTTGTTGTGATAGCACTCGGTTTTGCCTTTTTACAAATTAATTGCTCAAAGGAAGACAAGGTTGAAATCTTTTTTTACGGACAAGCTGTAAGAAATCTCTCACAAGCACGTTTATTCAATGCATCATCATCATTTTCCAGAACTTTGAAACAAACTAAGTTATTAAGCTCTAGTTTGCGTCATTCTGTTTCTCTTTTAATAAGCTTTTCACAATGGTGTATAACATTACTTACCTGTATATTTGAAATTGTTAACTCCCATTATAGCCCAGTCGGTATAGGTTAAAACTACCAGTAATTTACAATACGGCTGATTTTTTTTTATAAGTACCTTAAAGTATGTAGATTAACATAAAAAAAAGTTTACCAGTCTATCGATTTCCCAAAGTCGAAAAAAAAATGATAATCGATTTTTTTTTTCGATTATCCTTAATATTTCGAGCTGGGATGAAGATAGAGGAAAATAAAAAATACCACCGTGTAGGGGAGGTATTTTTCAACAAAAAAGGTCATATGTATTTATTTCGTCCGAGCAATGGTTTGTCTGGAAAAAATTCGATAATGCAGGTATGTATTTTGCAGCAGGGGAAATCACTAAAAGGGGACATCTTATTCATATATGAAGCGTTAGCTCATTCTAAATTGGCCAAATTTTAATATATCGAATTGAAACTTGGTATAGGAGTTAAAATATATATTTTAAACATTTATGCTGAGTCTCAGCTTGTTATCTTGAAAATTACCCGATCTAGAGCCACTTGACTTATCAATTCCCCTGCTGCAAAATACATACCTGCATTATCTAATGTTTTCCAGACAAACCATTGCTCGGACGAAATAAATACATAAGACCTTTTTTGTTGAAAAATACCTCCCCTATACGGTGGTATTTTTTATTTTTCTCTATCTTCATCCCAGCTTGAAATGTTAAGGATAATCGAAAAATAAAATGATAATCGATTTTTTTTTTTCGACTTTGGGAAATCGATAGACTGGTAAACTTTTTTGTATGTTAATCTACATACTTAAATGTACTTATAAAAAAAATCAGCCGTATTGTAAATTACTGGAACTTTTGGTCTAAAATTACCCTTACCGACTGGCCTATTACAACCCTAAGCCCATTAAAATCATAGTGAATCATATACGTCAAAAAATGTGTCCTGTTATGAAAGACAAGATACAAAGTTTTCTTAACTTATTTTCAGTAACACAAATAATGAGGGACTTTATGTATACTGCTTAAATTATCATTTGCCCTCTAAGCATGTATGCCTTTCAACAAACGAACTGAAAATACGACTTGAGAAGTCATTAAAGTTTATATGGGACAGACACAAAAGCCGGCTTAGTGTGACCATAATCCTCGGTTTTATTGGACTCTAGGCACCAACCGTTATAAAGTACAGTTGGGCTATATAATGTTGTCCGTTCTACAAGCACCAAGTTAAAGTATAAATACATTCGCAATTTATATTTAGTTATAAGAATTAGTTTTGAGGTTATAAACTATATATAAATACAACCTTTTATCGTCAATATATTTATTTATACAAATTTAAAGAAGAGATAGGCCTGCCTATTCGTTTAGCAGCTGATTTCACCCATCTGTAATACTTAAACAAACCCTATGTAGATTATAGTTTGGGGTTATATTAAGGTAGGCCTAGATAGGGGGGAGAAAGTAAAAATGGATATTTAAAAATCTCTTTTTACTTGATGTGGTCGTAATTGGAATGCAAATACCCAATCACAGTACACGACAGAATACGGTTGTATAGTAACAGATTATGCAGTTGACATGACGATAAATTGAAATTCATTGACACATATAGTGGGTTTGGTAATCAAAACAAATATGGCTATGTCACTGGTTGGATGTTATTGTTTAATCTGTGACAGATACACTGCACTTGATCATCTATGCGTGACGTAGATAATCTCTGACAACAATAGCGATATGTACAGACCGTCTATGTAGGCTACTAGTTCATACATAATAATATATCAATTACCATAAATAAGTTTACTATTGGTCGATTACTATACAAAAGTATATTGCATCTAGGAACATAAAAGCCAATTTAATGCAATTTGTTAACATACCTATTTAGTAAAAATAATGTAAAATTTATAAATTTAACTAGTATGTCCCCGTGAAAAATCACAGGCAGATTTATTAGATACACATCAGAAATACACAATTTAAAAGGTTACTATTTAAAAACAACAGACGTTATCTAGCCCTACCTATCTATGCTGACTGGGATAGTAAATGTAAATGTTTACAATTATAAAGATTATAAAACTGAAATATACAAATATTATCTTTAATAGATTTTATATTTCATACTAGGGGAAACCGGTGAGTGGTCCACACGCCAACCCCGTTGGAACCTTCTATAGACATAAACATGTTATGTTTTATTTATAATAAAGGTGTAGTATTAATAATAACCCCAAAGCTAAGATGGTAAATTATATCGTATATTTTATAACAACAGTTTTAATAATGATTAAAAGAACCATAAAAGCTCAGGTCTACACTTTAAAACCCTAACATAAAAGCTAGAAATACAAAAAATAATTGCTTTAAAGTTTGAAATCAGCTGTTAATGGGAATATTGGAGCAAATAGCTATTTGATTCAATTGGTTGCTATGGTAATAAATGTAAATACATGTGTTGGTTTATCAGTCTCGGCCTAACCTAAGAATTGAAAGTGTTTTTATCGAAATGAATGTTACTACAGGACATTGAGTTACATGAGTGCCTCTGTTACTCAGGGATAGTGTAGCTTTTTATTAGTAAAACTATTTTTCAATCGGTTCAGTAGTTCCAGAGATTACCCCCTACATACAAATAAATAAACAAACAAACAAAAAATCAAACTTTACCTCTTTATAATATTAGTATAGATTGGATAGATCAAATAATTGATTTAGAAGTTATTATATTCTTATAGTGAAAAAATTTATAATCGAATATATTTATACGTTTTACGAAGATGTACTAATGTTTCCGAAGCTAAACGAATAGGAAATTTGTACAAACGAATATATTGATGATAAAAGGTTGTATTTATATACAGTTTATAACCTCGAAGCAAATATTTTAACGTAATATAACATACATCAGTTTTATAACTCGTATTTAAAAAAAATGACTTCACAAGAAATTATAATGATTGAAGTTGTAAAAATAACCACAAAGTATAATCTATGCTGTGTTTTATTTAAGTAATAGGCTGCAGATGATGGGTGAAATCAGCTCTTATATCATGTTACTCAAGTACACTGACTTTGATAAGATGATTAGTAAGCCCCCGTGAAAAATCACAGGCTGATTAATTGTATTCACATCAGAAGTACACAATTTAAAAAAAAATATTTACAAACAACATTAAGGCCTACTTATCTAGGCCTACTTGATAAGTAGGCCTTAATGTTGTTTGCACCGCGATCAATGCTAACATGTACCAACGCCGTTACATTATTATACAGCAGTTCCGTGTTTTTTGATTTTTTATGTACATAAACTAAATTTTATTCCAATGAGCAGTGCGATGTTTTATGTTGTAATTTGTGTGTATGTGTGCGTGTTTGTACTTTTTATTTTGGTTTGACGTTCTCACATGTGAGTGATTTCAACACTTGAAGATGAGAACCTGTTCTCGAAACGCGTAGTGTATACTACAACATAAGTTGCATGACGGAAATCCAAGCATATGTATATATGTTTATACATGTATATGTATATATAGGTATACTACATTTAGTTTCATACTATATTTCAACTGGAAACATAAAAAATGAACGATATTTTAGTTCAATCCAACAAAATTTAAGTACATCACTTTTTACTGGTTTATACAATTTTTATAAAATATCATTTATGTTTATGGTCTAGAAGAACTCTAGGTTTATTCTTTTTAAATCTCCACGTGGTATATTTTAGCAATAGAAAAGAATAAATAATAGTCAGGAATACATTTTTTTATTTCTCGCCTGAATAAAAAAGTTATGAATAACATTGGCTGACAGAACGTACTTTAATAGAAATAAAATTTGATTTACTTTCTACAAAAACTCGTAGTTCTAGTCACGAAAATGAAATTAGAATCGTGACCTAACGTTATCAAATATTTTAACGTATTTTGCAGATTTTTACTACGGTAGACATAAGTTTATATAAGTATAAATGTTGTCCGTACGATGAAAATAAAAACTGAACACCTTCCATGAACTGCTACGGTCAGAAGCAAACGCCGGCTATAAAAAAGCAATCTCGTTTTACATTCGCTGAAGGGTTGGGACAGGGTTTACTGCAGAGGAGCGGTGCGGATAAAATATACATTTTTACAGCATTTCGTCGAGAGATAGGTCAGAGAAAGCGTAGGATGAACCATTATGTTTTCCAATTTTCATATTAGAAATAGTTCTGGTCTAATAGTCTACAGTAAAAAAATAATATTAAAACAAAAATACGTCCCCTGTGATTACAGAAGCGCTCTTAATAACACATTCAGAAATGTTATGACAAAAAAATACATCACTATCATATGCCAAATGTCAAACAGACTTGGTTCAACTGGGACTAATGCAGCAATTGATAAACACAAAGAAACTAGCGTTTATGAACTTAAATACTCTACTTTTTTATCTCTTTTTTTTATTAAATCGCTTTCTTGTCTGTCTGTTTAGTACACATTTTGCAATCGATTTTA
>JAGFPH010002735.1:60829-70836 GCA_018207615.1 Philaenus spumarius | reverse complement strand
GTTTTACTTATACAAATCTACACTATCCCTGAGTAATAATTCATTTTGATAAAAGCATTTTTTATTTCAATAGTAGCCTAAATTTAGTCGGAAAAAATCTTAGGTTGGGCCAAGACTGATGAACCAACACATGTATTTACATTTATTAAAATAGCAACCAAATTGAATAAAATAACAGATAAAACAGCTGTTTGCTCTAATAATTCCATTAACAGCTGATTTCAAATTTTGAAGTAATTATTTGTAATTTATTCATTTTGAGTGTAGGACATGTCTACAATCTTTACGGATGTGAACGATTCTTGACAATAATTCCATGTTTCAAATTTGTTTAATAAATGTTTCGTGTTTGTGTTCTGTGTCTGTGTTAAATGTGCTACGTGTTTATTTTAACGAAGTTCCAATGAACTGAACAGTGTAATATATGATTTGATAATGATCTGAAAGAATAGATCGAAACTGGTCATCTGTGAAGGAAAGACAGAAAAAGGAATAGAAGTTGACTTCTTTTCAATAAAGGTACGTTATTAAACAATTATTTGTAGGTTAGATTTCTAAGTGTTATATTTCTAACTTTTAGGTTAGGTTTTTATTTAAGTGTAAACCTGAGCTTTGCTGGTTCTTTTAAACTTTATTATAAGTACTGATATAAAATATACGAAATAATTTGATTTGAATATTTAACATTATTTACCATTTTAGCTTTGGGGATATTATTAATCCTACACCTTTATTATAAAGAAAAGGTAACCGTATAGAAGGTTCTAACGAGGTTGGCGTGCGCGGAGCACGCAGTGGTTTCCCCTAGTACCAGATAAAACAGCTAATTCGAATCTACAGTATACATTGTTTGAATGCATTTACATTTATTACCACAGCAAAGAATTTAGCAAACGTAGAATCAATTTATTATTTAATTTATATTACCTTGTTAGATTCAGTCAGGTAATCCTTGTTTTTTTCCGTTATTTCTTACACGACGGCCGTTTCGACTATTCACATTCGTCCATTATCAAATGTGTGTCGCGGTCCGCACACTGGGAACGTTGTTAATATTAAAACATACTACACATAAACACATACATACTTCATTTCAAAAACGTTCTCGAGTGAACTGTTGTCGCGAGTTTTTATCTCTGAGGGTGATCCGAATAGTCTCATATTACTCATATCTGGCCCGATAGTCTCATGTTGACTCATTGTCTCATATCTGACCGAATAGTCACTGAGAGCAAGCAAGAGCCCATGCGGTCCTGCTCCACTCAAGTTCAAAACTGCAACATCGGTTGGAAAAGTGATGGTGACCATTTTGTGGGATTCCAAATGAATACTGATGATTAATTATAAAGAAAAAAAATCCTAAAATTACAGGTGCATATTAAGCTAAAGACTTGCGCTTGCTAAAAGAGAAAATCAAAAGCAATAGAAGAGGGCTTTTGAGCAAAGGGGGCAGCTGTACGGACAATGCGCCTGTTCACAGGGCACACTGTTCAATGGGCGCTCTGACCGAATTTTGTTTTCAGGAAATCAGCCACCCACCCGCCGTACAGCCCCGACCTCGCCCCCAGTGACTATTATTTGTTAACAAACTTAAAATGCGTGACCTCCGTGGACGACGATTTCAGGACGAGGAAGCTTTCAAAAACGCTGTGGAGACTCATTTTGAGGATAAAGAAGGGGAATAGAATTACTTCATGAAAGGACGAATGTCTTAAGGCGATCCGCCACCAAAAACATACTTTTTTGCATTTGTATGATTTAGCCTTTGAATTCATTTGTATACTGTTTAGTACAAAAAAAAGAATGATTTGGGGGGGGGGGACATTTTCCCTGCACATTTATGTATTTTTAAACTAAAAACATAGATTTTTTGTATCGTTTTTGCGATTTTTTTGATTTTGAATAACCTTTTTATTTTTTAACCAAATTGAATAATGTTTTTAATATTTTGTAGAGTATAATATAAATAAACTTTTTGGGTATGGATAAACATGTGCTGGTTCTAACAAAAAAAGTTATGGGGTTATATTTAAAAATATATTTTTCAAACTTTTTTTATTATTATAAAAAATTGTTAATTTAGTATTTTTATGGCTAGAGTGTTTTTCCATACACCAAAATCTTCTAAATATATCCAACATAAAGTGGAAAACTTTTCTAAGGCCTAGGTCTAATACTTTAGAATTTATTCAAACATAAGTACATCCAAACAAGGAAACAGTAAACTTTCGGTAAAGTTTCAACACTGTGTAATAGCGAATTGCACTACCTTTTTATTTTATTATTTTTAAATATAAAAAAAATTATCACAAAGGCCTCAACATTTGTACACATACTCAAAAAAGTATGTAAATACAAAAATTTAATAAATTTTTTTTTTTAATTCCGATTTTTGTTGGCGTATCACCTTAAGGGAGAATATATTGAAAATAATGCCCGATGAATGAACATTAAAAAAAAGTTTTTTTAATGAGAACAGGAACTTTTGGACCTCTCCTCGTATGTAAAAGTAGCGATTCCAGCCGTATTTGTATTGGAACGTTTTCCTTTATCTTGACCCATGTGAATCTACAAGCGACTTAGCTCTCCTCATTATATAACACCCTGTATTTAGTGTATTTAAACACAAGCACAACAATGGAAACAGAATGCGTGATTAACCCGAGAGCAAACAAAACACGTGAGTGACGTCACAGCTTTAATCCGTTGTAGGGGGGTTTTGTTTAGCAGGCACTCGGGCTTGTGTGGTATAACCTATTGTATGTACAAGTGCGGATTTGGTATTCATAGCAAGGGAATACTGTACTATGAATAAACCGTAGTCATGAAATTAACGGCAATTAAAGGGAGAAATCGTTTTACATTTGCGAGTGTCAAGCTGGATCAGTTTATATTTAATTTCATTTATGTACTTTAGCTGTTTACAGAATATTACAATTAATTGTATAGGTAAGGTTATGGTATATAAAAACAACGTATGTACAACTAGTACGCCCAGTGAAACATCACAGGCAGATTAGTTAGATACACATGAGAAATACATAGTTTAAAAACAACAGACTTTATCTAGGCCTTCCTAACTTTGCTGACGGCGATTTTAACTTAATAAATGTGTACAATTATAAAACAAAAACAATTGATAAAATTGTTATTTATATACATTATTATATATCTAAATAATCCGACCACGCAGCCGAACCTCTGACGTGAGTTGAGCAAATTTCACGTAGGGTTTCAACCAACAATTCGGGAAAAAGGTCTATTCACGACGGTGCTGAATAGCTAGCTGCAAAATGGTTCGCACGCCATTCCGCATATTTTTAGTATCATCAATACACAAAGAATTGTGTGCTTCGCACCCCATTCCGCATGTTGAGAATATCTTCAATACACAAAGCATTGCGTGCTTCGCACGTCAACCACTGTATTGGGAGTATCTTCAATATACAATGCAATCTACCGGCTTTGAACCGGGTACTTCTATGGTATTTTACGTTTTGATCGATTTTGGGGGAACCAAGCAAACTATAAGGTCACGTAAGAAAACATAATGTGCAAAATAACATCCTACATTTATATATGTAGAAAAAACTCAAAAACAAATTCATTCTCGTAGGAAAAATCTCAAAAAATAGTTACTTCCGGTCAAAAAATGTACTTCCGATTGTTGGATTTTTTTGGCTAACGAACTCGTCCGAGCGACGTAGACAACCAACATGTGTACGAAATTTTAACCAAATCGGACTTAAAATGCGGCCGCTAGAGTGCGAACACATATATACATATACGTATATGATACGTGTTCTTAGGATCATGATCGGTGCTCATTTGCTACTCCCGACCTTGGGTCTTACCATAAGGGCCACTGCAATAGCTCATTTTTCCTATGGAAATTCGCTAATAAAATCGTGTGTGTCTGTTTGTGACCTCATAAACTGAGAGTAATTCGACCACGCAGCTGGACCGCTGACGTGAGTTGAGCAAATTTCCAAAATTAAGTTTATACGCCTATGTTATAGGGTTTCAACCAACAATTTGAGAAATAGGTCTACTCACGAAGGCGTTGAACAGCTGTCTGTGTGTACGCAATATATTAGTAGAATTTGTTTGCGCCTAGTAGCCTTGCGAGTTTGCACCACTTGGCTTCGAACCGCGTACTTTTATGGTACTTTACGTTTTGGTCGATTTTGAGGGAACCAAGCGAGCTATAATAATAATACATTTATATTTTTAGAATAATCTCTAAAAAAATTTCATTCTCGTAGTAAAAATCTCAAAAAATAGTTACTTCCGGTCAAAAAACGTACTTCCGGTTGTTGAATTTTTTTGGCTAACGAACTCGTCCGAGCGACGTAGACAACCAACATGTGTACCAAATTTGAACCAAATCGAACTTAAAATGGGGCCGCTAGAGTGCGAACACACACATATATATATATATATATATGAATTTTTTTGACACCCCAAATCGTGTTCTGGGGACCATGATCGGTGCTCATTTGCTACTCCCGACCTTGGGTCTCACCATAAGGGCCACTACAATAGCTCATTTTTCCTATGGAAATTCGCTAATAACTAAACTTATAACGTCGGAGTTTGTGCCTACCGCAGCAATTCTTAGGGAAGGTTAAGGAGAAATAATTCTACCACGCAGCTGGACCGCTGACGTGAGTTGAGCAAATTTCCAAAATTAAGTTTGGTTTAACCCTATGTTTTAGGGTTTCAACCAACAATTTGGGAAATAGGTCTACTCACGAAGGCTTTGAACAGCTGTCTGTGTGTACGCAATATATTAGTAGAATTTGTTTGCGAATAGTGGCCTCGCGAGTTTTCACCACTTGGCTTCGAACCGGGTACTTTTATGGTATTTTACGTTTTGGTCGATTTTGGGGAAACCAAGCAAGCTATAAGGTCGCGTAAAAAAACAAAATGTGCAGAATAAT
Organism: Philaenus spumarius; assembly: GCA_018207615.1. NCBI lineage: Eukaryota > Metazoa > Arthropoda > Insecta > Hemiptera > Aphrophoridae > Philaenus > Philaenus spumarius. Next base: position 65,893 of record JAGFPH010002735.1, on the reverse strand, counting down.
ATCCTACATTTATATTTTTAGAAAAAAACGCTACAAAATTTCATTCTCGTAGTAAAAATCTCAAAAAATAGTTACTTCCGGTCAAAAAACGTACTTCCGGTTGTTGGATTTTTTTGGCTAACGAACTCGTCCGAGCCACATAGACAACCTACACGTGTACCAAATTTGGACCAAATCGGACTTAAAATGCGGCCGCTAGAGTGCGAACACATATATACATTACAACGTATAATCGCGTGCTAACGTAGCGAGCGCAAATTTGTTTTTATTTGGCCCCACGCTGCGACGCCAATTATACAACGGAACACCTATTGACGTTGTTCTGCTCCACGTTCGGGAGCCAATTAAACAACGAACAATCGCGTGCTGACGTTCTTTTGTTGTATAATAAGTTACAACACCTACTGGAAGCCTTTAGCCAAAATTTTATCTTTAGCTTAGGTGATGCAACTGGGTGTCTGATACCTATTTCTATAAGTATTTCGACTGACTCTAACACTTTAAAATAGCTTCCAGAAATTAATAAGTTTACTAGCTCTGAATTTAATTTACGAGAACTCTTGATTATTTTTGATCTCAGGGAAATGAGAACAGTGGAACAGCCCTTATAACTTACCTTATTTGTGCTTTGATTACTTCTACAGCTAAACACATTTATTATACTATTTCTAATAAAGGAAATTATCATGAATGGATAACCATAAACAGGTAATTGATTACTCTCAGTATTTCAGTATAAAAATTAATAATTAATTTATTCAAAATTCAAAATCAAAACCTTTTTAAAATTAAACATAAACAACTCGCTTTTCTCACCATCTGCTTGTACATATAATTTCTATTCAATATTAATGTTAAACCTATAATTCTAATTTCTAATAGGCTTGGCAGACAGTCTAATTTTATAATCAATTTAATTTTAATTTATTTGAATTTAATTTATTTACATTTAACTTTAGGGAATATCGAATTTACATTTATTTAATTTATGATTTGAATTTAATTTGACACTAACCTATCTCAACCAGTACTTTAAATATTTTTATTGAATTTACTCAGGCAATTTATTAAAAATGGGGGACAACGTATTCTCGTTTACACAGACCTTAATTCAGCGTTTTTCACCTCCGGTTTTCCGTGATGGATGCCGCTATGTTGATGGGCTGGTGCTGGAGCTGATATGATGCTGTGTCTGGTAGCCTGGATTTTCTGATTTAAAGTTGTTGGGTTGATATGATGGCTACAGATGTACTTGAAGAGCAGATCTGGTAGAATCTAGTAGAGTTACAGTTGATCCTATTTCTTCCTTGGTTCGTGAGAAGTGAAGTTCCGTTTAGAAGATCATGTCCTGAAGGATTGCCTATGTCGTCTCAGTATCGCCAAATAGAGTTATTTTTGCTTTAACTCATTTGGATAGGCCGTAGAGTTAATCCTGAAGAACTACTTCTGACTTGTAGTTTATATTTAAAAGTTATTTAAGTTTAACGAAGAAAAAATATTTGCTGCAGAGTGACGTGAAGTCTACATTCGTAACAATTTGAATCTCGAGTGAGTTTTCGAGCGAATCCGAGAGAGTCAGCGATTCCGAGAGAGTAAGCCAGAGTAAGCCCCTGGATTTTTCGCGTTCAATCCTTTATACACTTCGTGACGTCATTTCTTACATGCCCTTTCCCTCATTTTTTCATTAAGCCAATTTTTCTTTTGTATAAACTTTTTTGGTCTTGAAATGTGTCTAAATTCGCCCTGGTTAATTTTATATAATTTTCTTCTTTTCTTTTCCTTCCATTTTCCTGGAAAACACCAATTTCTCTGGTTAATCCGGTTGCTCGTTGACGCCCCTTTCTGTAACCGCGACTTCATCCCTTCCACTTTGGCCATTGCATCTTACTTGTTTTTGATTTCCCGCTGTATCTTTTTTTCCTTTTAAGTTTTCCTTAATTTTCTTTTTGCACATTTTCCAGATTGTTCTTGGCTATCCGTACGTTTTTGAATCGTGTCTGTACTGTGATTTTTACGCGTGCGCGGCACGTTTACAATTTTCCGCGACTTCCGCGACTGTCTTTCGCGTTCAATGTCTTTTTTGTTTGTTTACGCCGATTGTCTTTAACACCTGTATAGTTCTAACACTTTTCACCCTTTTTACTTATTTTCTTTCTTCTGGGACTTAGCCTACAATCGCAAAAAAGTTCTTTGGGGGTTTTTTATTTACTACGCGAAAAATATTTAAGTTACTGGTTTCCTAACAATACAATGTTAATCTAACCCTAAATCTCTTTACTTTATTATTATTTAAAATTCTAAAATTCAACTTTTACTACTTTAAAAGGCGTGAAAACTCTCACCATTTTATCTTAATTTAATTTTACTTTTTGTTCCTTTTTTTACACAGAACTATTCATTCTTTAATAACTCTTGTGAGTGAAAACCTTAGATTTTAATTATTTCTCCCTTTTTAGGGTGTGTGAAATTTGACACTTAAGCTAACTTTTTTATTTTCAATAATTCGACTTTTTCTTATATAACCTTTTATTTTCGTCTACTTATGTAGATTCCAAAAATATCTGACATTTTCAGTTTCGAGTTAAATTGAACTTTTCCCTTAACTTTAACCCCTGTTTACTTTGGTAGTGTTACCTTTTATGATTTGAAATTCACACGGCCGTAACTCACGCGTTTAGCGCTACGTATTAAACCATGAAAATCACAAATGCATAAAATTCCTGGATTCCTTTATTCCCCTAAAACTCAGCTACTTTCAGGCTAAGTCAGATTTCCTTTCTTGACGTGTCCTAGATCAAGGTTCATCTTGGGAGATAAGCCTTGCTCTGATTTAACTTGTATTTTCGACCTACAATTGACACTCACCGAAGTCCGGCCTTGAAAACATCGAATTTTATAATTTAATATAAAAACCGATTTTTCCGCCTTACAACGGCTAATATCCGTTGTAACATATATATATATGAATTTTAATGACACCCCAAAACGTGTTCTGGGGACCATGATCGGTGCTCATTTGCTACTCCCGACCTTGGGTCTCACCATAAGGGCCACTGCAATAGCTCATTTTTCCTATGGAAATTCGCTAATAATACACATTTGTTCAACAGTAAGTTGTGACGTCATTAGTGATCAAAGACGACTATTTCCCCTCTTTTTGGCCCGTTTCTGCTTATACCTTTAGACTGGTAGCACCTATATTCAATTTGAGATACTCGTTGGATTGAGATCGTCGAGTTCTTTCCGTTAGCCACTGAGCCGATTCCGTAGGTTGCATAGTTTAGGAGTTATAACACGAAAAGTGCGTTTTTTTCTTAAACTTTCGGTTTAACGACTTTTTAAACAGCCGTAGCTTTTCAACTTTAAGTTTTTGGGGAAATCTGATACCACCTTGGCGATTGGAATTTAATTCTCTACAACTTCCATATTTGAAATTTTTCTGACATGATCTAAGAGTTCAAACATGGAAGAAACGTTTGATAGTTGTTGTTGACAGTTTTAATTTAAGTAAATTGAATAACAAGTGAAAAAACATGGACCAAGACCGGGATTCGAACCCAGGACCTTTACCATTCCGTGGTAACTCTCTACTAACTGAGCTATCCTGATCACTCCAGATATTGACCGATGTTATCTCACTTGTAGGGTTTTACTCCATTTATTGAACTACAGTAATAGTCTCGTAGGTCTACCTCGCATATACGACATTGAAAACAATCAAAGCCTACAGTGATGTTATTAGCGAATTTCCGTAGGAAAAATGAGCTATTGCAGTGGCCCTTATGGTGAGACCCAAGGTCAGGAGTAGCAAATGAGCACCGATCATGGTCCACAGAACACGTTTTGGGGTGCCATTAAAAATCATATATTTATGTATATATGTGTTCGCACTTTAGCGGCCGCATTTTAAGTCCGCGATTCGGTTCAAATTTGGTACACGTGTTGGTTGTCTACGTCGCTCAGACGAGTTCGTTAGCCAAAAAAATCCAAAAACCTGAAGCACGTTTTTTGACCGGAAGTAACTATTTTTTGAGATTTTTACTACGAGAATGAAATTGTTTTAGATTTTTTTTCTAAAAATATAATGTAGGATGTTATTTTGCACATTTTGTTTTTTTACGCGACCTTATAACTCGCTTTGTTCCCCTAAAATCGATCAAAACGTAAAATACCATAGAAGTACCCGATTCAAAGCCATGTGGTGGATTTTACAGCGGGGTTGGCGTGCGAAGCACGCAATGCATTGTGTATTGAAAATACTCCCAATACGGGGGGTTGGCATGCAAAGCACGCAATGCTTTGTGTATTGAAGATACTCCCAATACCGGGATTGGCGTGCGAGGCACGCAATATTTTGTGTGTTGAAGGTACTCCCAATATTCGGAATGGCGTGCGAAGTATTGTGCAATGTATTGTGTATTGAAGATAATCAAAATAAGCGGAATGGCATGCGAACCATTTTGCAGCTATTCAGCAAAGTCGTGAATAGACCTATTTCCCAAATTGTTGGTTGAAACCCTAAAACATAGGCTTATAATCTTAATTTTGGAAATTTGCTCAACTCACGTCAGCGGTTCAGCTGCGTGGTCGAATTATTTATCATTATTTTTAATTTATAATAATTCACCTGCTTACGCGCTCCCTCAGCAAAGATTGATTGAATTAAATTTAAGGTATTTTCGGCCTTTATTGCGCGTGGCAAAATCACGGGTACAGCTAGTACGTCCATAGTGCCAGAGTTTTTTATCATACAACTTTTGCGCCGTCTCTAACACCGTTAACGCAGTTTTACCACAAACTGTGACTCTCTAGACAAAACTAATCACCTAAATTACAGTCAAATTAATGTGTAAACTTTCCTGGGAAAAAGAGACAAAGGTTTCATTTCTACAAGAAATATAAGTAGCAATAAGTTTCAGTACAATTGTCTGTCAATCCTAACGTATCACTTTCACTTAAGATTGTCGACGCGTTTCGGAGTTCCTCCATTATCGAGACCTATTTCAGTACTCCTATGAGTACTGAAATAGTACCTATGAGTACTGAAATAGTACCTATGAGTAC
>JAGFPH010002735.1:32053-48841 GCA_018207615.1 Philaenus spumarius | reverse complement strand
TATCTTCAATACACAATGCATTGCGTGTGCTTCACACGCCAACCCCAGTATTGGGAGTATCTTCAATACACAATGCATAGCGTGTGCTTCACACGCCAACCCCAGTATTGGGAGTATCTTCAATACACAATGCATTGCGTGTGCTTCACACGCCAACCTCAGTATTGGGAGTATCTTCAATACACAATGCATTGCGTGCTTCGCACGCCAACCACAGTAATGGGAGTATCTTCAACACAAAAAGCATTGCGTGCTTTGCACGCCAACCCCCATATTGGGAGTATCTTCAATACACAATGCATAGCGTGCTTCGCACGCCAAATCCACGGTAGAATCCACCACATGGCTTTGAACCGGGTACTTTTATGGGATTTTACGTGTTGATCGATTTTGGGGAAGCAAGATAAGGTCGCGTAAAAGAACAAAATGTGCAGAATAACATCCTACATTTATATTTGTAGAAAAAACTCAAAAACAAATTCATTATCGTAGGTAAAATCACAAAAAATAGTTACTTCCGGTCAAAAAACGTGCTTCCGATTGTTGGATTTTTTGTTGGATCGGACTTAAAATTCGGCCGCTATAGTGCGAACACATATATATGATTTTTAATGACACCCCAAAACGTGTTCTGGGGACCATGATCGGTGCTCATTTGCTACTCCCGACCTTGTGTCTTACCATAAGGGCTACTACGATAGCTCTTTTTTCCTAATAACATTTTTGGAAATTCGCTAATAACACGCCTTGACAGTTCATCAACCAAAGTATATGTTTGTATAAGACGGATTCGCTATGTAACATTTCGAGGGCAATATCAGTTCTTTTAAAAACATATATTATCATTGGTGGCAGGTACCCTCTACCCCCGTGGCGAAGCAAATACAAACAGATTATTGTATACATTCTGATATTTTCATGAAAAGTCCGATTGAGTAGGACAGAAGCACTTTGATCGGAGTAGGGTGATGGGGGTAGCGGTGTCCTATACATAATGTAAGGCAAAGATCGAAATAGACAAGCAACGTCCTCATTAATTGGAATTACTGCGTGCTTTGTACTTTCGCCGTTATTATTTAAATAATCGATGGTCAACATTTCAAACAAATTTTGACCATGCCAACTAAATGAAGCAATATATCTATATATATAAAAGCGAAATACCACTCACTCACTCACTGAGTGACTCGTGCATCACGATTTCTCAAAAACTACCGAACGGATTGGAATGAAATTTGGTATGTAGCTTCCTCTAGGGCCATAGGTGCTCACTAAGAAAGGGTTTGAAAAAATTCGGAATTTTAAGGGGAGTTTAGATGGATCAAAGTTATTAAATCACGATTTCTTCAAAACTACCGAACGGATTGGAATGAAATTTGGTATGTAGCTTCCTATAGGGCCATAAGTGTTCACTAAGAAAGGGTTTTAAAAAATTGGAAATTTTAGGGGGGTTTGGGGGGTTAAAATTACTAAATTACGATTTCTCCAAAATTACCGAACAGATTCTAATGCAATTTGGTATGTAGCTTCCTCTAGGGCCATAGGCGCTCGCTAAGAAAGAATTTCAAAAATTAGAAATTTTAGGGGGGGATTAAAGCTATTAAATCTCGATTTATTCAAAACTACCGAACGGATTGGAATGAAATTTGTTATGTAGCTTCCTCTAGGGCCATAGGTGATCACTAAGAAAGGGTATGAAAAATTTCGAAATTTCAGGAGGGGTTTGAGGGGATCAAAGTTACTAAAATCATAATTTCAGATCTTTTATTATTATGACAATAGTGCTTTTATTATTTAAGATCTATATATATAAAATCCAAATACAACTCACTGACTGAACACTTAAAAAGAATACAATTACGTTAAAAAGACTGAAAATACCAACCACCACGGGCAACGCCGTACGGGAAAGCTAGTTAATTATATAAAATCAGGTGTTTAAATTATCTTATTTATTAAAAAATATCGGTATTGTTTTCCGAATCCGTTCGGCTCTTCCGAACCCAACCGATTTTCTTAATGGAAATGTTAAATTAAAGGTATGCACGCACAGATTTGCCATCAAGCATCCACATTCGGTTATCTACCATATAACTTGACTTATAATCAAACAAAAATTCCTCCCCATACATTTCTTATGGGAATTTCCAATTTGCATTATTTTCTTATATGGTTTTCATATATCTTCGGATTTAATCCAGATACATTGTTAATTTTGGTCTTGAAACACTCACTGAATTACAGGCTTTCATATGTGTAACGGACCCTCGCTGCCAGTCCGGCTCACCTGCGTCCGGCTCCTCCAGCGATGGCGTTTTCCCTGGTCGGGCTGTGCCTTCTGTCCTCTTGCGGACGTACGTGCGTTGTCAGGATGGGTGGTGGCGAGAAGGTTCATTAAAGAAGTGGTAAACGGGTAGTTGATTTAACATTGTTTATTAAATCAACTCTCTGCTGGTCCCGTACTAAACTAAACTAACTCTAAACACACAAGGCAAAGGCAAGCATAATTCCCCCCATTTATGAGTCTACTCACGGACGCGGTTGCTCTCAGACTGCCTACTGCATATCTTGATGCTTCCAACTAAGGTCCCCCCCTTACTTTACTCTAAACCTCGATCTCAGCAATATAATAAGCCTGCATCACTACCTAATCTATTCTATTACTTTATATTAAATTATTATTATTATTAAGTATTACAAGGTGGAGGGTACCTGTCACATATGAAATACAGATCATTCAAATCGGTCGAGTTTAAGGCGAGTTATGGACCACCAACAAACATAAATTAGAATTTATCCTAAATTCAACTTTATTTAAAGATCTATATCTCCAGTTCAAATTATGTTACCCAAAATGTATTTGTCTAAAAACCTTCAGTGGAGTACTAGCTTTCATTTAAACCATTAATTATAGAGATGAGATGAGATACATATATAACTTAGCCTCAGAACAGTAATTCCAAAGAACATGGAAGCTTTCAATATTTACCACAGTTATTTCAATAATACGACCACTCAGCTGAACCGCTGACGTGAGTTGAGCAAATTTCCAAAATTAAGTTTATAGGCCTATGTTTTAGGGTTTCAACCAACAATTTGGGAAATAGGTCTATTCACGACGGTGCTAAATAGCTGCAAAATTGTTCGCACGCCAACCCCCGTATTGGGAGTATCTTCAATACACAATGCAAAGCGTGCTTCGCACGCCAACCCCACTGTAGAATCCACCACATGGCTTTCAACCGGGTACTTCTATGGTATTTTACGTTTTGGTCGATTTTGGGGGAACCAAGCGAACTATAAGGTCGCGTAAAAAAACAAAATGTTCAGAATAACATCCTACAGTTATATTTGTAGAAAAAACTCAAAAACAAATTCATTCTCGTAGGAAAATCTCAAAAAATAGTTACTTCCGGTCAAAACACGTGCTCGTTCAGTCGCTTTTATAGGAGTTGATTAAATTTATTTATAATAGTAAATATGTGGTTTTAGAAGCAAATTTGCAAAATTCATATCTTTGAAAAGTTCAAAAAAATCTAACTCATAATTCGTCCTTTGAAATTCCTGTAAAAAATCTTGAAAATGTATTGACAAACAAATTTAACTATTGTATTAATTTCTGTTACTTTTAGTTATAAAAACTTCTAATTATATTAGAATGGCAGAGCCATTTAAGAGGAAAATAATTCAACTTAACTTCACAGCAAAATACAAGTTATTAAATCTACATAATGTAGAATACACAATACAGTATACTGTATAAACTAGCTCACCCGTGCGAATATTTCGCAAGTTCGGAGTAGGCCTACATTTACCTGATTTAACACGTTGATTTAATTCAGTTAATTAAGTTTATTTATTTACATTGGTTTATAAATAACAGTTTCCCTATACAATCTTACAGTGTAAACAATCTAACTAACAGCTGTCATGCTAGTTAAACAGATGGTTAGTAGATGGCGCCTTTCATTAGGAACATACAGAGTATAATATAAAAGTTTTTTAAATCAATTTTTGTTATTAAAACATGAGTTTTAAGCTGTTTGTCTATTTTTCCCGTGTAGGGGTTAAGGAAAGCTTTAAAATGATGCCTCATTCATGTAATTTGATGATGTATTAAGGAAGTTATGGCGTACCGACAAAAAAATAGTCTTGAGAAATAATATATGCGATATTTACAGACTGCACCAAACGTGAATCTTATATATTAAAAAAATTCTGTTTTTCTTTTCCGAGTCCGTTCGGCTCTTCTACCCGACCGATTTTCATAATTGAGGTCTTAAATTAAAGGTATGCACGTCCAGATTTGCCATCAAGCATTACAAATCATGTATCTTTCGCCTTACAAACGTTATAATCAAATGCAAATTTCTGCTGTGTATTCCTTATGGGGGTTTTTTTTTGGTTCTTTGTCCACTTTGCGTTCGTATACCGTCCATCCGATTGCTTTGAAATTTTGCATAGTAGGGGCAGCTGTTCGTATGAAAAGCTTAAAACAGCTGATTTTGATCAACAACTGATTTGGATCAAATCAGTATCAAATGTAGTATTACCTTTTTGAGGTTACATTGACAAACTAAAAACAAACACAAACAAAAATCAACGAAAAATGCTAACTATATTTTAATTCAATTCAAACATTGATTGTTACAAACCTATTATATATAAAACAGCTGATTTGGATCAAAAACTGAACATAATCATTCACAGATATGTCAAGTCTTATATATTATCATCCGTTCAGCCGCTATTCACCCGAGAAGGAGCTCCGGTATACAATCCTTCAAATTTCCCATGTTAATCTTATGGAGATAATGTTTAATGAGTTTGAGTCAGCTGCCAAATAAAACAGCTAATTTATGCTCGGTCACCTATGTACAAACGAGCAAAAGATTAACGAGATTCTTTATCGAATTTTCCACCTGCGAGCGAAGCGAAGCAGCCATCTGAGGCCGAAGGCCGAGCCGGGGTTGGGACGCGGAGCGTCCAGGGGCAGAGCCCCTAGTACTTATTAATTGTCATCAAGTTAGTACTAGCGTAACTAAATTTTTTTTAAATTATTTGAAATATATATGTCAAAATTTTTTCAATTATTTAACTGATCTTTAATCTTGTAAATTTGAAACGTTAAATAATTAATTACAATGATAATTACAAAGTAAATTATAATTATTGTTACAATCTGTGTAACAGGGGCATATTGTAATGTTCGTTAGGCGCACGATTCATTGTTATCGTAAGCATTTACATGATTTAATTCTGTTTTTATTAGCACATTTCCATAGGCCACCCCATTGAAAACTATGGATTTCACACTTATAACAATAGTTTTTACATGTATCATCCCCTTCACGTTTTACCCCCAAAATACTTTTTTCCAGGTAGTAAGTCGTACGTGTACCAAGCTTGGTTGAAACCGGCCCACGCTTTTCAGCTATGTAGGAATAATAATATACTCATCCATATAATATACGTCCTTTTTATTAGCGAATTTTCACTGCAGGCCCTTATGGTAAGACCCAAGGTCGGGAGTAGAAAATGAGCACCGATCATGGTCCCCAGAACACGTTTTTTAGTGTCATTAAAAATTATATATATATATATGTGTGTGTGTGTGTGTGTGTGTGTGTGTGTGTGTGTGTGTGTGTGTGTGTGTGTGTGTGTGTGTGTGTGTGTGTGTGTGTGTGTGTGTTCGCACTCTAGCGGCCACATTTTATTTCCGATTTGGTTCAAATTTGGTGACACATGTTGGTTGTCTACGTCGCTCGGACGAGTTCGTTAGCCAAAAAAATCCAACAATCGGAAGCACGTTTTTTGACCGGAAGTAACTATTTTTTTAGATCTTTCCTACGAGTATGAATTTGTTTTTGAGTTTTTCTACAAATATAAAGGTAGGATGTTATTCTGCACATTTGGTTTTTTTATGCGACTTTATAGCTTGCTTGGTTCCCCCAAAATCGATCAAAACGTAAAATACCATAGAAGTACCCGGTTGAAAGCTATGTGGTGGATTCTACCGTGGGGTTGGCGTGCGAAGCACGAAATGTATTGTGTATTGAAGATACGCCCAATACGGGGGTTGGCGTGCGAAGCACGCAATGCTTTGTGTATTGAAGATACTCCCAATATGCAAAATGGCGTGCGAACAATTTTGCAGCTATTCAGCACCGTCGAGAATAGACCTATTTCCCAAATTATTGGTTGAAACCCTATAGGCCTATAAACTTAATTTTGGAAATTTGCTCAACTCACGTCAACGGTTCAGCTGCGTGGTCGAATTATTAATTGTAATATTTGCTTGTTGATGTTTTATGTTACACATAGCTTCAGAACAGTGTCCAAAGAACACGGAAGCTTTCAATATTTAACTACAGTTATTTCAGAAAGGAGAGCACGTACGAATGTAGTTCCGTGTTATTCTCTACTTCTAAATACAAACAACTACTTCACGGCAGTTGTGGCATTGCCTTTGAGCGCATAGTTTAAGGAATTATAAATTCATTGAGTCGCTTAGAAGCGTGGGAAGAACGTGACAACGTCGCACAACGGCGATTGGCGCGTCCAAGGTCTCCTTGTACATAAGCCCGTCCCTCATCGGCAATCTTTCGTGGTATTTACTGTAGGTTATACATACTGTACTAGACTCTAGCGACAACACGTCCTGAATAATATAAAGGCTACCGTTTACATGCACGTAAAGTTTTAAGAGTGCAGTCTCGCCCACCCCATTAAATATAGATAAAAGACCTGGTGCAGAGTGACACTTCCTTTTCAGGAACATAACGCGACACGGACACGGCCAATGCTTGCATCACAAAACACAACCTTACTCCAAATAACCACGTTTTTATATTCCAAACGTCATATCATCTTCCTTGTCTGTATTAGAGTCGGGTAAAACTAAATGTAGAGCATATAGAACATGTGTCTGTTAAAAACAAAAGTTATCGGCTTCCTTTTACTTTGTATATTTGTCTTAAAATCCTATTACTTTAAATGAGCAATTCTTGTATCTTTGTATCTGTCGCGGATCTCGAAAACGGCTCTAACAAATTCAAAGACGTTTTGTATTTAAGTGTAGTTTTGATTTTTAAGTACACGCATATAAATATATAAATATCAAAGTTTTACCTGCCTTAGCAATCTTTATTGGTTGTTTTTGTATGTCTACAGCTGTTTCACCTTTTCTTCAGGCATCGTCACACAGCGCAACAGAACAATGACATATCTTATAAACAAGTGACAGTCATTCAAAAAACTTTAATAGTGTCGTAATTTTATATTTGTGTTTTTAAGTGTTTTTAAATGTTAAATGTTAATTGTTTTGATATTATCAAGCGGAATTGGTGATGAAAATGTGTAATAGTTCTTGTCCTGACGATGCCTGAAGAAAAGGTGAAACAGCTGTAGACATACAAAAACAACCAATAAAGATTGCTAAGGCAGGTAAAACTTTGATATTTATATATTTATATAATTAGCAATCGGATATGGCCACATATACATTAATAAACCCATATAGTTGTATTTCGTGTAAAAACGAAATTGTTTGAGAAAATCTAATTTAAAAGTTGAAAATTTTTAACATAGGGTCTTATGGGTTGCCATGTTGGTTACAAAATAACAACGAAATAGTAAATAAAGCGATCAAAACAGCTGTTTATAAACAAGCCAATTTATACTGTTTTAGGACGTTGGAAATAGAGCGGAATAGAACTGAGATTGAGTATTATCCAAAATCAGCTGTTCATTTGATAGTTTTTAATTACTGTTAAAAAGCAAGTTGATTTATACTGTTTTATCACGTTGGAATTAGAATAAATTGGGCCTGATTTAACAATTTATTTTGTCAAAAAAAAAGGTAAACTTGGCAAAGATGGATAAATTCTAATAGTCAATTTTGTAATATAGGCTTGGCTAATTTCTGAAACATAGTATTGAAGTTATGTTAATCCTGCAATAATTTTTACTATATTTAGGCCTGGTTTCAAAACTTTAGTTGACAGAAGATAGTAGAACTAGGACCAAATTCGTAATGAAAACCTCTCACGTTTCTAAAGCATGTATTTGAGGTTATAATTAATCTTGTAATTACTGTTAATATATTTAAGCCTGGTTTCATAATTTTACAAACCTATGTACAAACGAGTCAATGATTAACGAGATTCTTTAGCGAATTTTCCAACTGCGAGCGAAGCGAAGCAGCCATCTGAGGCCGAAGGCCGAGGCGGGATTGGGACGCAAAGCGTCCAGGGGCAGAGCCCCTATTATAACATTTAAAACAATTAAGATTTCAGTAATGTACGTTTTGGTGCATACTTCACACGTATAGATGCAACAATAAATTCGAATAGTGTTAAAACTGTTTGTATATTGTAAATATTCCACCATGTCGTCATTACATTTTAGACTTTGTGTGTTCGTGGAAAAAAGTTATTTGTTGAAATTATATAAAAGTCTTGTATAACATTTTATGAAAGCTTTTCAATCCCAATGTCGTATTTACAACGTTCCAATACAAACATTGAATAATCTTTATTTAATAACATTCTTCCTGTATGTTTAATTCGAAATTTGTACACGTTTGTAATTTTACTTTCTCAATATACTATAGTATAAGTATAGTGATCGCAAAAAAAAATCGATGTTGAGATTTTTGTGGAAATGTCCGTTTTGGGACCCCCTGAGTCAAAAAAAGTGCATTTTACAAAATGTCTGTCTGTATGTATATAAAGCTAGAGAGAAAACTATTCGATCGATTTCGAACAAATTTGCACCAAAAAAAAACAGGGTATTATTTTTTATCAAAAAAACGGCTCTAACGATTTAGCTAATAATAATAACTGATTTTGGGAGGATTTTTGGCCAATAAGGGGGTTGTTTTTCACAAATTTTCTAAACCTTTTTTCGTGCATCTATACTTTACAGGCCTAATAGACGTGTTTTGTGCAAATTTGTTCGAAATTGATCGAATAATTTTCTCTCTAGCTAATAATAATAATATTTATTAGTTAATCTCCATAGGAAAAATGAGCTATTGAAGTGGCCCTTATGGTAAGACCCAAGGTCGGGAGTAGCAAATGAGCACCGATCATGGTCCCTAGAACATGTTTTGGGGTGTCATTAAAATTCATATATATATATATATATATATATATATATATATATATAAATACACCTATCTATTTGGCGGCCGTCAAAAAGTAAGCTATTTGGCTGCCACCCTTTAGAGAAGAGTATATCCATGTTTTAACTTGCTAAAGTGATTGTGACCTTCTACGGATCACTGTATTAAATTTTTATTAATTTATGACTCCTTTAAGATCATGTTTCAATATTGGTGCTATTTGGCAGCAGCAAGATTGCGGCTATTCGGCGCAGCGTGTATATAGGTCCCTTTTGGCTGCCATATATGTTTGGTATGGGTACATTTAGCTGCCGGCAGTGTTGTCAAGTCGAACAGGTGTATATCTCGACTATTCGGCTGCCGGTGTCAAACCTACATAAAAGGACATTTTAAGCAACTATCAATTTTTAAAAGTGTTTTTAATTATATTTTCTTAGAAATCTTTCATAATTTTCTGGGAAAAAAGTATTTCTGTATGGCTAAATGAACTTAGCTGTGTGCCTTTCTTTAATTTAAACTCCTTGTTTGAACTCCAAAGAAACCAGCTTGTATATCTTCACTCATAATGCCCTTCCTTTTTTTTACTTTCTCCCCCTATACCATAGTATATGGAGAAAGTATTGTATTCGTCAAAATTTTCGAGTTTGAGTTTTTGGTGGAAATATCCGTTTTGGGCCCCCCTGAACCTAAAAAAGTGGTTTTCGGAGTGATGTCTGTGTGTGTGTCTGTGTGTCTGTGTGCGTGTGGCAGGTGGTGTATACGAGGACATTGGGTTGAGTTTTCACCGTGTATCCGAGGACATTTTTGCATCCGAGGACATTTTTAGTGTCCTCGGATACAAATTTCATTAGATTCTTCTATAACTTCCCTTTTCAGGTTGCCTCATGCAAAAAAACCCATTTCCTTTTAATGTCCTCAGATGCCTCCCTACGTCGAATCTGTAGTTCAGCGTTTGACCATTTGGCGCGCTGCAGTCGTGGCGAAAACACACCGTGTTTGTTCGACCACCTTTCTCGCAGTATCCGAGGTCGCCCGTTCGTCATTTTTAAACACACAAGTGTGTTATGAATATTATTTTGTATGCATTATCTGAGGACTGAATGCGTCTATTTACTTCTTCCTGCTTCCTGTTGTATCCATTATTGCCAAGTTGTATCTATTGCTGCCAAGTTTCTTCAATCTCTAAATAACCGATAGTGCGTCTGGAACGAGCTATGTTACCTAGTTAGCGTGTTTCGAGTGCGTTGTACACGGTGTATCTGAGGACATCACTTTAAGTTTAGTATTTTACTTTTACTTTTTTGACAATTTCTGCACATGTTACGGGAACTAAACAAACTTACAAAGTAAACTAAAAATGTTACCATAAGTTTTACAAAACTTTCCAATAACTTTTTTCTGTATAATAAATTGGTATTATATTATTTATTCACCTTGTGTAATATTTAATTACTACATGTTCAGTTTAAAAGACTAGGTCAGCCATTTTCCTGGGTGTTCAAGAAACCTTTTAAGACTTTAAGATATGACTACTAGCTAGTATATAACGGCCTTCAGGCCTGGCCTGGCCCACCGGAACACCGGTGCGCCCCTTGGCTGGAAAATCTTTAGAAAAATAAAAGTGATGTATTGTATTAAATATTTTAATCTAATTAATTATTGCTACCATCAAAACCTTTCCTCGGCTTGGTTAGAGGAAAATATTGTTCTGCATGCCCACGTAGTACAGAAAATCTGCCAACTACCCTCATTTACTGGTGATGGTGATGCAATGAATATACAATTATTAAATCTCAGTTCCCGGGAAAACTGACCACTAACAAACGACCGACGAGCACCCTAGACTAGACGAAGATGGGCGGACATAATTTTAGCCATTAGCCTAGTTTATAAAAACACAAAATATGTTTCCAAAAAGGCAGAAAAACAGCCTAATTTAAACTAAAATTAATATAATACGATTGTCGAAAAGGATATTTTAAATACCATTGACAACTATATGAGACCTCCTCAGAAATAAAAATTGTATTAGAGGTTTTAAATTTTTTAAATAACGAAGAACAAATCTTAATTTATACAAATCAGTTTATCATTACACGACCTCAAGAAAATCTAAATTGTTGGTGTAAGAAACAAAATGAACATTATTTACCTAAAATTTTATATTTTTTCCCGATAAAATTTTTTTGGCAGCACAGTTGTTACTTGGTTGACAGATAGAAAAGTGATAAACCTTCTAGTTTTCTTAAAAACACAGACATGCCGCTAATTGTAGTCATAAATCGTTAAGACTGTCATTTCCATAGGCAACTTACTTTGAGTAAACTAATCAACATCCGGATGAGTCTGCGAAATCCACTCGCCATCATTGATTCTTCGCTTACTTTACTGGGACCAAATGGTAACCGATTAGGACTTTCGTAGCTATAAATAAACAAATTATTGATTTTCTAAGTAATTTCTGGATATTGTTTTACAAATAGATATGATGTTAAGAGTGAAGATTTGAATAAAACTATGGGTATACTTACATTTTTATTTCATATATTTAAGCTTAAAAAGCCTAAAAAATCATGAATTTGCACAGATATTTCGGTACTAATCGGTTAACGGGGAGGCCACTCATTTAAAGACTGTTGGAAAGCTTACAATACTAAACAAATTTACTAAGTTCTAACAAATTCTGAAATATTATTGAAATTAGGCGGAAAGAACTGTTTTGGCGGGTAAAATGTCAATATATTTTAGAGCCTTATATTATTAAGGCAACGAAACATCGTAGAGAGAAAAACAAAATATCAAATTATTTGTCTATCAGTCGTCTATAATGATCAATCTACAAAATTCACAAAAGTATAAAATTATACAAAATTTTGTTTTTTTTTAGTAAAATTTAAAACCAATTTTTCTCGCCCCTCCTTAAACCTACAACACACACTGTGCAATATTATTACTACAGATTTACTAAGTTCTAACAAATTCTGAGATATTATTGAAATTCGTTTAAAAATACGCTCATTAGGCCGAAATTACTGTTTTGGTGGGTAAAATGTCAATATATTTTATTTAAAGGTAAAATGTGATTGCTCACAACACATACTAAGCATACAACGTAGTGGAAAACCTAATATACTTTCTTTTGCTATATACTTAGCCTGTCATGTTTATGAGTGTGCCAGCAATGTTTTTTTTTGTCTTCAAATTTGTAGGCTATTACTTTGAAAATAAAGGGGGGGAGGGTGTAATTTAGCAAAGTTTTCGAGAAAATATTGAAAGCTGCATATTATATATAAGCAAATATAAAATAGTAAAATATCGATTTGTTGTACCTATATTTGGTACCTACAATTCATAGTAAAAGTTATAATATAATTCATAGCAAAATCATATTATTATGTCAATGAAAGCATCGTTTAAGAAGTATTTCACAATTGGATTACACCACAATGCCGAAAATGTTAATGAGTCATTACATAAAAGAAAAGTTAGAAGCCATTTAACTAAAGTAGCCTGATACACATTTTTAGGACAATACATAAATGTGAAAATTAGGTTGCTGACTTTTTACATTTTTATCATTTTTCTAACAATCTTCTTTTTCCTAATTAATGCATTTGAATATGCAATGATTTTTTAAAATTATTTTTAGCCTATGGGGCGGAAACAAAAACGACTCCACGCCGGCCGGCGCAGCGGGAGTGGTCTGACAGTGTCAGCGGCGCGCATCGCCATGCCAGAATACATTACTGTTCCTTTCCTGGTATATGTAGTCACCGGTAGCCACCCCACCAAAATTCACGTCCGTGAGATTCCTTTCCTATTCCTGTCCAATTCCTTTCATGGTATGAATAACTGTACCTTATACGGTGTATTCAGTGGTAATTGTTAAGTGTTGCCACAGCAGCAAAAATGTCACATTACGTACTGTTTACTTACTTGTTAATAAAAATAAGTGGTAGAGCTCGTGCGTTTCTTCGTGAAGCCTGGATAGTGTAAGACGCGAAGAGGTGTGGGGAATCCCCGATCGGGAGGAGAAGTTTAAATCAAAGCTCAAGTGAACTATTAGTCTGACAAAAAATATTTGGGTATTATTGGTGGTGTTTAAACGGCAGTTTCTAAATTTCAAACTGATTATAAATCAAAGTTTAGTAAAATTGCTTCTTAATATAAATGATAACCTTACCATTAAAACAAATTACGTTTAATTTTATGAATACCACTCCTATGATTCTTCATTATACCGCTTATCTTTAAAAATAATTCTACACTCACTTTTAATTTATTAAATAATACGTTTAGTAATAATAGCACACACCTACAAATAAAAAACTCAATAAATTAATAATTAACCCCTCTAACTGCCAATGTTAAATATTTTGGAGATTTTGCAAGCATATTTCCTAAAAATTATAAAAAATAGTAATTGTATTCGAATCCAAAAGGTTCCATAGCTTTTTTATAAAAAAAGTCCAAAGAATATATGTATAAAAAAAAAATCATTGGTGTAAATTGTAAAAGTTATTAGCTCAGGAATTAAAAGAATGTTCAATTGAAGAAAATAAAAACGAACTTCAAGTCTACATAAAAACCTTAAATGTTTGTATTTTTTTTCAAAATATACAAAAGTTTTGTAATTTAGTTGTAAATAAAAGTGTATAAAAATATAATATATCAATTTCTAAGCAAGCCAAGAAATACTAGGTTTAAGAATATTTCCCTACCAAAACCAATGACTACATATCAATAAGACGAACAGTTTAAATGGGTAGAATTCAGCCCATTAAAGTAGGTATAAAAGTGTGATTTTGCATCTCGCCGTTAGGAGCGCTGAGCGCTCTTTTTGCAGACGAGTGTGTGACAAGAATGGAAAGAGAAGGAGGGACAGAGAGGTCCGACTGTTATGTGACCTTGAACGCAGATTGTTGTGTCTCGGACAAGCTTTGGTAGCGTAGCCCCATATTTGTCAATGCGATTCATTTCCCACATTGTAATAGCAGTGTACTAAATAAATACATTTTAGTTGGTTTTCTTTTCTAATGTTTTTTAAGTAATGTAAGTTTGTAAATATGGTTTTAGTATGTAATATGGTTTATAGTGTAAATACTGTTAGTGTGTAAAGTAAATAGCTGCTACATTTTGCAATGCAGTCCTGTTCAAAAAGTGGAGGATCTAAATGTTCCTATAAAAACTGCAACAATACATCTGTGAAAAATAAAGACTTATCATTTTTCAGGTTTCCAGTGAAAGACAAAGAAATGTATGAATACATAAAGTTTTCTTTACTGTTGTGTTATATTTGTGCGAGAATTAATTCTCGTACAAGTCGTAGGGAATTAATCAACATAAGAATCAAAGACTTTGTGAAGTTTATTAAAATGTTTTGACAGTTAATTTTTAATGGGAATATGTAAGGACGAATGTAAAAAGAGGGTTATTAAACAGGGTGCTTCATAACTCTTGTCACACCCTTCATTGTTTTGGAATTGTTCTTGGGTACAAAGTAAACATCAAATCACTGTTAATTTGTCTAAAATCATTTTGGTTGTCCTACTGTGACCAAAATGTTTTTTTTTTTAGTGCATATCTAAAAAATTACTAAACGAAATAATACCAAATTTATATCAACCTTTTGATAGTATTACCTAAATGGGAAAAAAGTTAAGTTGACGTGACTTCAATATTTTAAAAATGGCGACCGTTTACAACTTTCGAACGGAAATAACGAAATAACTAGCCCTTTCCCGAAAAAATGTCAAGAATAACTTTTTTTTGCAAATTGAATTCCCTATCGATTAAGTTCGTTTAAAAAAAATTGGTTAGAGAATAACGGACTTATGGTATTTTTCGACAGACAGTGCATGCCCCTCTGTTATTTATCATTGCAATTATTAAATTTAATCAAATCAGTTTCATTTATTTTGACACATAAAGCTGTTTGTTTATACAAGTTTTTATTAAATTTATACTATTGGTAAGTTCTTTTAAGAATTGTTTCAGTTAATACTAAACTCGTGGGAGTCAGCTGATTTGAGTTTTGTCTGACTTATTGTTTGTGATGATATAGTAACAATCGGCACCAGCTGATTCTGTTTTTGTTGACTTTATTATTGTTCCAAAAAAGCAACAAACAATATTGTATCCATAGTATTGCATTTAGAAACATTTTAGCATTAAGTTTTTCGTGTTTTAAACTGTGTTTGCTTTATTAATTAACTATGGAAATTGGAAAGTTACACAAACGCTGAGTATTGCCTCCATTTTACCTCCTAAGTGAAATAGATTCTGCCAATAAAAATATTGCAAATATGGTTTAGTAACCAGGACTACTCTTAAGTACTTACTAATTGCATAAATTTAATACAAATTTGTGTAAACAAACAGTTTTCTGGGTCAAAATAAATGAAACGCATTTGACTAAATTTATTATTGCAATAAAATATTATCGCCGTCCGATCCTGGACATCGCCCCCAAGAGGGGCGTGCACTAACTGGCGGAAAACGCCATTCAGGATATGATTCTAAGCGTAAAAATGATTGAAAAAATTCCTATGAAGGTATGTCCTAAAATGAGCGTTCCTTCTATCAGTCTGTATGTGATATTTTAATAAAAAATTATTAGTTAAAACCCACTAACAATATAGAGATGAAACTTTCCACGTAAGCGCACACGCTTGCAGACTTATTTAGTGTAAAAAATCTGTTTACCTTTCTAAAAGGCGGACATTAAAAGTGTTTGTAGATACGACCGTTTTAAAGTTACTTGAATTTGTAAAATTTAATGCCTCAAACTGTTCCTTTACAAAACAAACAATTGATTCAAACTGTCAAATTTCAAATACATATATTTACGGGTTGATAGTCATGGGTTTGATTCCGAGTTTTTCAAAATCAAGCCGTAGGTGCAGCAGGATTGAAGCACCTCAAAGTACAGTTAACCAGAAAAGTCCTAAATTCCCAATTATCAATATGTGCCCCCACAATTAAAAACGCGGGGGAAAAATAATTGTATTATTAACACACTGTTTTTTATGCACTGATTATGCACTGTTTCCCAGACACTGATATTTTCATTTTTCGATTTTACACAAAATAGCGGTTTGTTTGATTTAAACCAAAATGGCAAAGTTAGAGCGAGGAAATTGCATTATTACTACCACCCATAAGCCCTTGTGCAGATTTTGAGCTATATCGTTCAAAAGGTAATTAAATTTTCTACAATCCTGTGCAAAGGTATTTCAGGTACAGTCCCCGGAACAAGGAACAAAATTGATAGAAAGCTCCCGATAAATGATTTTTTCATTATAAATGTCAGGTTTTTGCGCGATTTCTCCCACTCATAAGCCCGTGTGCAATTTTTGAGCTATATCGTTCGAAAGATAATTAAATTTACTACAATCCTGTGTAAAAGTAATTTAGATACAGTCCCCGGAACAAGGAACAAAATTGATAGGAATCTCCCGATAAACGATTTTTCCATTATAAATGTCAGGTTATTGCGCGATTTCTCCCACTCATAAGCCCGTGTGCAATTTTTGAGCTATATCGTTCGAAAGGTAATTAAATTTCCTACAATCCTGTGCAAACGTATTTAAGGTACAGTCCCCGGAACAAGGAACAAAATTGATAGAAAGCTCCTGATAAATGATTTTTTCATTATAAAT
>JAGFPH010002735.1:0-14390 GCA_018207615.1 Philaenus spumarius | reverse complement strand
AAGTATTGTTTTCGTTCAAACTTTCGAATTTGAATTTTTAGTGGAATCATCTGTTTTGGTGTTCCCTGAACCCCAACAAATTGTTTAGTGGAATTATCTGTTTTGGTGCTCTCTTAACCCAAAAATATTTTTAGTAGAATAATTTGTTTTGGTGCTCCCTGAACCCAAATTACTACCATTGGACCATTACTGAGTGCTACCATTGGACGTGTCAGGTCCTTTTCAATGTGATATTCAATAACAAAAACATAACTACAAAATAAATTATAAAATAAATAAATAATTGTATTATAAGAATACAATATGACGGACAAAACTATTAGGTCTACGTTCTGTTGAACACTTTAAGAAGTTAAACCTATTTTACAGTAGGTTTTGGAAGACATATTAAACTATAAACACTTTTTCTGCACGTAAACGTTTTCTACAATCAATGCATCACATATTTTTTACTTTAAAATCGAAAGAATCAAACTATTTTCTTTAAACTTAGGATCAGATTCGTGGAGCCAAGTCTTGCAAATTCTTTTCAAACCAACTACATCAAAATGAAGTTGTATTTATAAGGTTCTTACATTTCCTTTGCAAGTATATTTTAAACATAACATAAGAACCTAATGTAAAATTACCAAACCATTTTGTAGAAAAAATGTTAACAACTCCCGTTTGTCGGATGAGCAAGGTGTCTTAAGAAATGAATTTAACAATAGAAATATTTCTGACCCTTATTACCCTTGTGGCAGCCCCTCGACCCTAACGTAGAGTACGTTCACTCTAACAACATTGTTTCGTTATCTAGACCTATTCTAATGAAATAATTTGGATTTTTTAAAGTTGAAATCATGAAGGTATAATTGAGGACATACGTAAACGTTTACATTTTAATTTTTACTGTAAACGATTTAGTTGGAATTGGGTTTAGTATTTTTAGTAAATCAATAAAGTACATTTGTTACAACATGATTTGACGACAATTTTCGTGCTATTCTGTGCTAAAATAATTTTGTGTTTGTTCAATTCTAGAGACTCCTAGAAGCAATTTTACGTGTTAGTTAATTCAAGTTTCATCTTATGTAAATTGAGCATGTGTCAGTTGCAGGATATCTGTAAGGTAACAAATCTTTTAATTTCAAAGATATAAAAAAAATATTTAAGAACGAAAAGAAAACCAGAAATTTATTTCGGCACATTTAGTTATTTTAATTAAACTGTCCATGCAGAAATTCTAATTTTTTTAAATAGTTCACACACTTTAAAATTGCTTTTATTATTACATTATTATGTAAGCTTGAATTACATTGTATCTACCTTATTTCGTATGTGGATGAAACCATGTTACAAAGTTAGGAAACATTTTTATAATTTTGTAACCTGGTTGCCAACCTGCTTCATCGTATTGTTTTATCTAAGACATGGATCGAACAGCATGAGGTTAGTCCTTATCGATTGCAAAATTTTGTTTCAGATTCAAATAGAAATCACGACTATAGAGATGGAAGTATTTTGGTATAGATTAAAATTTACACACGTTAAATTACGTGTATTTTGGTATACACTATAAAACATATTGCGTAAATTTTGTTACTGCAGCTGCGGTTTTAATGTAGCAGAAGAAAAAAATTGATTTATTTTCACTTTACAGATTGTATAGCCTAGTGGCGGTTCGGATATATTTATGGAAGAATTGCATTTTTGTATTCAGCTATATAGCAAAATTTGCTAGGACCAAATTTAATGCGACCAAATTTTAATAGGAGATGTTCATCTAGATTTATTAAACAACAATAAACAAAGAAATAATTACACCACACTTTTACCAAATTACCCCTTTGAAATATTATTAAAAGAACCGACAAACGTAGTAAATAATTTAGCAACGTGTATTGATCATACGCGAGTTAGAATAAACGATATGTTTAAAGTAAATATTAAATCCGAGATTCTAGATATGACATTACAGATCACTGCGCAATAATTTTAGTCCTATTATTTTGTTATCACAAGTTTATACATTGCAACCTCAAGTTAGGCCTGTTCAAGCTATTGACTATAAACTAAACAAACGCAGTGCTTTGACTGATTTTTCAAATGTATACAATTGCACGAATGTAAATTCTGCTTTTGAAACATTTTTTGAAATATTGGAAAACAATATAGATTTATGCGTATGTTACAAATTCCTAACCGTCTATAAAAATTTTTTTATAAAACCCTGGATTACGAACTACTTATGTTTTTAAATTAATAAAAGCAACCAGCTACGTAGACGATTAAAGAAACATCCCAATGACCAAAAATAAAGGAAAGGTTTAGAAAATGTAAAAGTTGAGGCAGGTAACATGTAACAGGTTGACGATTAAAGAAACATCCCAATGACCAAAAATAAAGGAAAGGTTTAGAAAATGTAAAAGTTGAGGCAGGTAACATGTAACAGGTTGACATAAAGGAGGCTAAATCATATTAGTACTATAATAATACTGTATGTTTAAACATTGTAAAGGAAATTCAAGGTTTCAATGTAAGATTCTAAATGAGGTCAAGGGTTAAAGTCGTGAGTCTTGAAAATGTATACATTTTCTAAAGGAAAATGGAACTGATACTACTGCTAAATGAGTTTTATTCTTATTTTTGTAATTCTGTAAATGTTATCAGGACACCATTTGTAACAAATTGTTCTTCATTTTCAATGTACAATAGTCATTTTAAGGACCACGAAAAGAAATTTTTTATATTTTTAACAAAAGTAACACCGGGCGAAATTGAGAAAAAGATCCGTGGGCTAAAGTTAGACAAATCTCCAGAATTTGATGGTGTAAGTGCATCTTTGCTCAAGGCTATCAACATTCATATAACGGATGTCGTATAGTTTTTAATAAACCTAACTTTTGTGACTGGCATGTTTCCTGATAGACTTAAAGAGGCCCTAGTTGTACCAATTTTCAAAAATAGTGACAGGGAATAGTTGCAAACCTATTTCTCTGATATCTTTGTTCTAAATGGTTTTTGACAAAGAGCTTAAGTTCATAATAATTATTTATTTAAAAAAGAAATGTTTTAGCAATAATCAGTTTGGGTTTAGAGTATGTTTTGGTACTGAAGATGCACTCTTAAACTTTAGTTCCTCTATTTATGATGGCTTAAATATAATAAATGTGTAACTGGGATCTTCTGGATATAAAAAAAACATGCAATATCTATTATATATACAAGGTCCTATAGGTGTTTTACATACGGAGTGGAAATACAACATTAGTACAAAACCCAGATAGAATGAAACTTAGGAGTTGTGCGCCACATCCTGTACTAATGACAAGATTTTTTGACGAATTTTTTTAATTCGTCGGTCAGCCCAAAACTTTTAAACAATATACCTGAATATACAAAAAAAAATACAAATTCTAAAACCTTTTTGATGTATTTGAGACACTGGTTACACATTTTAAACGATACAGCGAGTACTTAAAATATTACAACTTAAAACAGCCTGCTTTAGTGGCGGACATCTTGGGGTTTTATCCCGAAAGAGCAAAGTTAAATTTAAAACCATTTATTTTGTTAATTTTTCATAATACATTTTTTGCAAAGTCTCGTTTTAACCACAGTCACAATACGCATCCGTTTTACGTTTCACATTTTTTTTTAAATCCCTTTTATTTTTCACGTCATTGAAATTTTTTTAAGTACCAAGTTTTTTTTTGCACAATAAAAATGTATAATTAAAAGTGAATCGCAAGCCGGATCCACAATTTTATAAAAAATATTAAGTTTTTTTTCATCACTCAATTACAAAAGATGGATTTATAAAATGTAAAATGTATAGTTTTCTAGATTTAACATTGAACATTTTCAACTGCCGCTTTTTTAAACATATTTGCATAAAAACAAATGTTTAAAGTAAAATGTACCTTATTTGCTTGTGTTAGCCTGACTGGATTGTTGTTAAATTTTACAGGACAACAATTTTAATGGTAGACAATTTTACAGGATAAATTAATTGATTGAAATTCGAAAATACAACAGCTCTAATAATAATAAAATAATATTAAAGTGATAAACTTTATAGACTTAGTTCGTCTATAGTAATTATCCTTAAGGAATCTTACAAAACTTGAAAGCTTTTTTTTGTATTGAAATATAATTATAAATAGGTACCACAAATAACAATTTGTCCCAATTTGAAACATTTATGAAATAGTTTTAAAACATTTTTAAATAAAGGTTATTCTAAAGTATAATGATTTGTTGACATCTTAAAAAAGTAAAAGTATTTTAAAGTAAGTTTAGGTAGGCTACGTATTTTATATCTGATTATTTGTTTTCTACTTTGCTCAAATCAAACTCCTAGTATAGTTTCTAACTATTAATGTTCATAAACGCAAAAAAAGATAAATGCTTTACAAAAGTATGTTTAATTTGTATTAGATATGAGTATACAAAATCGAATTTGTACTTGAACGAACCCGAGGCTACAGCTTGAAAATACAAAGCTCTTTCAGCATGACCAGTCTTTACAGTTGCTCACATTCACGTTTTGATACCACCTCGTAATGCCGAACTCCAACGTCAATGATTCTGTTTTTAGATTAAATGTGTAACATACTGGAAAACAACAGTGGTAATAACTTGAGAACTAAAGAGCAAGTCCTAAAAATACTTCAGATCTAAATATAATAGGCCTATATAAAAAATAAAAAATCTACTAACACAAATTAAGGTTCTACAGATTTAAAAATATAAATTACGTAAAAACGTTAATAGCATGCTGAAATTAGAACATTTATTTCTGACCCATGTTGATATGTTCCAATGATACATTGTTAAAATTAGGGAAGTATTGAACTGATTTGATCAAAATTAGGCTAAACCTTTCCTAAATGTCATAACTCTACAAGTTAGAAAAAACTGTAAGAAAATATAATAATTAGTTCTAAATTTATAAAAAAACAGATAGAAAGAGATAAGTTGTATTTTTAAGGTATTGAGAATATTATTTACTAACACACACTTTGTACGATTTATTATTTTTAATAATACTACGGTGTTACTGTATTTTCTTCTTCAAAATATGTACTATTTTGAATGTAAAGCAGTCTCATTAAATGTGACTGCAATAAAGTAATTAACTTTTCAAGGTCAGGGTTAAAACATAAAATAGGAGAAAACTCTTTAACTTCTAGGCAGTAAAATGAACGAATATTAGGTCTACAATTATAATGGCTAGCACTGTTTTGTTTCAAAATGTATTACCTTTTTCTACTGTGATTTCACGTTTCTATTTGAAGACATTCTTAACAATTGCGTATTTATTTCCTGAAACATCATCCGCTATATTTGATTGCATAAATTCAGCATATTATCTTAAATAATATTACGAATTATGTAAAATGTACGTGTTTAGCATATGTTTTTGTTTCGTTCTGTTTTTACAGTTTTAGAGATGAGACATTTCCCTAAAGTTCTAGATATTGTCAATTTAGTTGAAAAAAATACCTAAATACATCTGTATTATCCAAAACATTATAAGAAAAGTTTTTACAGCTTAATCAAATGCTGTCAATTGCTTTTACAGATATGTTTTCCGACTTCAAACACTAAAATTAAATTGAAAAAAAATAAAATGACTGAAGTATTAAGTTATTTAAACAACAAGTCTGACTCATGTCCGATTAAATTTTTATAAGTTCCGATGTTCGGAAGATATAGTGAAAACTGTGTAAATGGATTTATTCTTTACAAAAAATAGGTATATATAATTCGTATTAATCAAGTAATTATTTTTATTTTTAACATTAGGTAAAAATTAGTGCCAGATTCTTGCTCAGCATCCCAAAAAAACAATAGGAAAATGAGTTTTACGAAAATCGGTAAAGAAATGAAGAACTTACTATAATTTGCATATCGTCTATTGTGTAGAAGTAAAATATTAAACCAATAATCCATTTAATATACCATGCAGTAAACAATAAACAACCCTCCCTCAACTATGAATAGGTAGCAGGTAGAAGGGTAAGTAGGCAAGGCCGGCCGGGCCGATGGCAGGGTGCAGTTAGGAAAGCGAGCGAGTGAGACTGGCCGGTTTAAAACTTACAAAACTTTCTGAATAACGGTATTTTGTATATAACTTGTATAAAACAGATCAACTATTGGTGGTCTCAGTTACGACGCTAAGTTGGGTGTATAAGAAATTGTATAAGTTTTTTGTAATTGGGTCCCTTATTTGTTGGTTTTGAAATGTTGATCCGATGCTTGAACACGAAAGAGCCACAATAAATGTTGATCGAAAATGATCAACCTACCCTGGTTAAAAATAACAGCAAAACCAACAAATGATTACGTGAGAAATCTATATATATATATATATATATATATTTTTATATATGTATTGGCACTCTAGCGGCCGCATTTTAAGTAGTACGTTGTTTGACCGAAAGTAACTATTTTTTGAGATTTTTACTACGAGAATGAAATTTAAAAAAATGTCTGAAAATATAAATGTAGGATGTTATTCTGCACATTTTGTTTTTTTACGCGACCTTATAGCTCGCTTGGTTCCTCCAAAATCGATCAAAACGTAAAACACCATAGAAGTACCCGGTCCAAGCCAAGTTTTGCAAACTCGCGAGGCAACTAGGCACAAACAAATTCTACTAATATATTGTGTACACTCAGACAGCTGTTCAACGCCTTCGTGAATAGACCCATTTCCCAAATTGTTGGTTGAAACCCTAAAACATAGGCATATAAACTTAATTTTGGAAATTTGCTCAACTCACGTCAGCGGTCCAGCTGCGTGGTCGAATTATTCATAAGTGATATAAAAAGAAACATTATTTTGTAATTCGATTACTAAGTCAAAGTAATGAAATGGTTTAAGTGCCCTTAAAATTAAATATAGACTATTTAAAAAGTAAATTGAATTAACATTAAACATCCATATATTTTTAATAAGCACTCTTACCAACTTCCCTTGTTATTTTAACCACAAGTCACTTCATAGTTCATTTTTCAATACACTGAACAAACTGAGTTTGTTAATAAAATTAATCTAAATGTATATTTATATATACTCAAATCAAGCAATAGTAAAGCATTGCCGGGTCATGTCTAGTTTTTCAAATAAAACAACATTTCAATAAATTGAATTGAAATATTTGTCTACTATATATTCGGCAAGCGTACAGCCAGCACAGCTGTATGGGTTAGCCCAGTCAGCCCCTTTATAAACTAAAGGAAACTGTAATTCTTGTTGTTGTTGGGAAATCTCGATTTTATTTGAAACGCGAGAACACTTTTCAGCAAAACGACAACGAGAGCAGGGTTGGCAACGTATTGCAGGAAACTAAATTAAACGTTAACGATGTGCAATAAATCCTGGCTCAGTGAGGTTGGTAGACCTGTTTATTATATCTAAAGCGTGAAGAAAGTCTTTCGCCTTTCCTTCCCATTTTTCTAAAGAATAAATTGAAAGGCTTTGGTTGATTGAAAGGGCTGTGGGGGTATTATTAATGCAGTGCTTTTGTCGAGCGTATGATGAATGGTGTAAACTATCATTATTAATATAATATATTTATTCAAATCATTTTAAAGAAATATAATACACTAGAATGTACCCGAGTTAAAAAAATGTGGAATCATTATAAAACTTTTCAGGAAATAATTAATTTGTTGAAAAATGAACGAACAACATTTCTGTTTTCCTCTTTTATATTGTACTGTATCGCAAGGTATAAACCTTCTTGAGTCTAAATTTTAAAATTGTTTACAATTATTTTTTAAATTATATTTTTTATTTATATTGGAAGAATACTTCCATAAATCATATATTTTTATATATATAATTCGTCTGTACGCGTGTATGTCACTGAACTCCTCCTAAACGGCTGGACCAATTTTGATGAAATTTTGTGTGTTTATTTGAGTGGGTCCCTGGATGGTTTAGATTCACAATTGGAAGAGTTTGAAATGGGGTCCGCTAACCCCTGTACAATAAATATAAATTAAACTAATTTACTACAAGCTATAAAGCTAAAATTATGTAGTATGTAATATTATTTTGAAGAAGTATACAAAAATATTTTAAATTTCATTACTTAAGGGTCTGCTGTAGTGGCGGTCATCTTGGGTTTTTATCCCATAAGAGCAATGTTAAATTTCGAACCACTTATTTCGTTTATTTTTTATTATAAAATTGTTTGCAAGGTCTCATTTTAAGCACAGTCACAATACGCATCCGTCTTGCAATTTACATTTTTTTAAATGCTTTTGATTTATTATGTAATTGACATTTTGTAAGTACAAAGTTTGAATTTTTTTCCTAACACAATAAAAAATTAATAATGAAAAATAATTTGCAAGCCGGATTCGAAATTTTATAAAGAATATTCAGTTTTTTTCAACACTCAATTTCAAAAGATAGACTTATGAAATGGTTTGAAATGAGGCAATGTTAAAGCGTCCAGCTGCAAGAAATTGCACTGTTTAGATAGGGATACAGTGAGAAGCGGTTGCGTTTCCGGTAGCTTTCTCGTTTACTGGAGCAGACCCTTAAGTCAAAGGGATGAAATGGAATAACTACCCTTAAAATTGAATAATAATCCACTTACTTTTTCTATATTCTCAAAAACTACTCGACTAACTTTACTAAAATTTCACAGTGCATACATATTGGTACAAGAATTTTTTCAGAGAATATGATTACTACAAACAATGGAGGTAGCTACCCCTAAAGAATAAAAATAAATTGCACTAAATTCCTACAAACTATAAATCTAAAATTATTTAATATTATTCTTAATTGATGTAAAAAACATTTACAATTAGATTACTTAAGTCAAAGAAATGCAATGTGAAAACCACCCTTAAAATTAAATCAAGCAATAGCGAAGCATTGACGGGTCCACCAGTAATTTTAAAAAACAAGAAGTGCGGCCCATGAGGTCCACCAGATCAAGGGAAAATATATAAACCTCCTTGTTTTACTTTCAAAGTAGGACACTTTTAACTCTGATGTTGACTGATTGTTTGCAATATATTGACATCCATTTCCCCAGTAGGCTACGGGAACAACAATGGGGGAACGAGGAAGTTCTGCGAGTACCTGGTACCGATTGTCTCCGGTTGTTAATCGATAGTCGCTTGATAGATCGCATAACAGCCTTCAACAGTCGAGTGTTGTGACGTAATAAACAGTGGTGTTGTGTGTGTTGCGTTTGTCCGTGCTGAAGGGGAATGTTGGAATAAATATATCAGGTAAACGTAGTGCAGATTGTATTTATAGAATGATCTCATGGGAGCTTGTATTATTGATAAAAATAAGCGAAACGTTAATACATTCAAAGGTCCAGAGGTTAGTTTTTAGAATAATGTGTTTTTCTAATATTACTGTAACGTTAAAAATTATCTATACATAATTAATTTGCTAGGGGTTATTTTGTGAGTAGAACTCCTCCTAGAGTTTTTAACCGATTTTGATGTTTTTGGTGTCATTTTACAGAGCTCACTCTGAAGTTGTGCTTCCCTTAAAATGAGCTCAATGTATGTTAAGGGCTTCGCCCCAGTGGCCCTCAAAGTTGCCATGTTAATCTTATGGAAGGTCAATCTTAAGGAAGAAGAAGAAAGATTTCTTTTGATTTTATCAGGGGCACAAAAAACAGCTGTTCGTATGAAAAGCTTAAAACAGCTGATTTTGATCAACAGCTGATTTTGATCAACAACTGATTTGGATCAAAAACTGAATATAATTTTAGGTTAGGTAAATCAAGCAATAGCGAAGCATTGCCATGTCCACTAGTATAGAATTTATTGTGTTGCCTTAGACTGTTAATTATATCGTTATAATTACCTTGTATTAGTTGTCTTCAGTCCTTAATTGTAGATTATAGTTACAGCGCTATTTCGCCGAACACTGTCGGCTTCGTCAGGCTTGTACTAACACATACACGAACACATAACACTAACACACACAAAATCGGAGTAAAACTCGTCGTATAAATTTAATAAAAATATTGCGTCGTTCATGTCCACCTGCAGGTAGGGCACTAGATGTGGACAGAAGTTATCAGTATGTTCTGATAATTAAGTTGAAAGTTTGAACGGATGGTGGATCTGTTTGTTTTGTTATGTTTGCTTGACTTTGGCGATTATGTCGTATATAGCGTTGGAAGAGAAGTTCAACTTGTCGTTCAACATGTTATCTGGATTATTTTTGTACTCCTTATACATCTGAAATTCTTCCAATATATCCATTGTAGTCCCTTTATTGACATTGTGCAAAATTTGTAAATTAGTGTTTATGTTGGTGTAATTATGATTCTCATTGATTAAGTGTTCTGCGTAATTTGAGCTCTGTCTGTCTGTTATTGTTTTTTATGGCTAGGGATAAATGTTCCATGAATCTGGTTTTGAACGAGCATCCTGTTTGGTCCTATATATATTTTATCACAGTCATCACAAGATAGCTTATATATTCCACTATTTGTAAATTTGTCTTTGGTATTATTTGGCTTGGTTTGTAGAAAATTACTCAAATTATTTGAAGCTCGATGAGCGATTTTATATCCATGTCTGCGGAAAATGTTGCTGATTGGACGATCTAGAATTCGGTTAAATTTCATAGGGATGTATTTAGGTTTTTCGGTAATTGAAGTTGGTTTTCTGAATTTGTGTTTGGTTATTATTTTATCTATTAAAGTGGAATCGTATCCATTGGATATTGCGATATGTTTTATTGTAGTTATTTCGTTGTTAAAGTCTTCCAGGTTAATAGGCGTGTTGATAGCGCGGTGTACGAAGCTATTGTAAGCTGGATATATTTCAATTCAAAACTCTTAGAATTCTCTGAAAATATCGATAAGACCTCATTTCACCAGGGGAACGGAGTTATAAAGTGATTTTTCGATAATTCAGTTACGTTTTAGGATTTAGAAGACATTAAAAAACATTATGTTTGTCATAAAAACAAAACAAATTGCCACAATTGTTTTTGGCGATTCTTCATTTTATAGCAAGCAAATCCTAAAAGTTATTAACGATAAGTTCAAGTTTAATAAATATATATTTTGACTTACCGACTACAACGGCAGTTTCAGATATTCAGCCATTTTCAATTTTTTTTTTGTAGCCGGATATTCTTTGTCACTTAGGCCTATTAACACATAAAATACTCAATCACAGTACATTAACACAAACATAATATAAATACACTCGATACATTATTTAAAATAAACAGTATCAGAAAGTGGCGCATACTTTCTCACAAACATATTTAAATTATTAAACAGATTCACAGTTACTTCATTATTGTAGGAGGCGTAGGAGAGGTGATTTTAAACTAGGAGATTAACTAATAAATATTATTATTATTAGCTAGAGAGAAAACTATTCGATCGATTTCGAACAAATTTGCACCAGAAACGTCAATTAGGCCTGTATAGATGCACGAAAAAAAGTTTTGACAAATTTTGAAAAACAACCCCCTTTATGACCAAAAACCCCCCAAAATCAGTTATTATTATTATTAATAGCTAAACGAGAATTTTTAGAAAGATACTTTTTTTTGGATATGGTAGGGTACATTAAAGGCTACAAATAAGCAACATTTTATCAAAATCGTTAGAGCCGTTTAAAAAAAAAATAATTAATAATCTTTTGGGGTTTTTGGCCAAAATGGGGGTTGTTTTTAAAAATCGTTTTTCGTGCTATACAGCCCTACTTGACATGTCTGGTGCAAATTTGTTTGAAATCGATCGAATAGTTTTCGCTCTAGCTTTGTATACATACATACATACATACATACATACAGACAGACGTTTTGTAAATACCACTTTTTTGGACTCAGGGGGTCCCAAAATGGAAATCCACGAAAATCTCAACATCGATTTTTTCCGATCGCTATACTTTCTCTATATTATAGTATAGTGAGAAAGTAAAAAGTAGAAAACATCGTCAATTAAAAAATCATAGACTGGTTGGGCTTAACATTCCGGTACGTACGGCGGACGATGGTCAGTCGCGCTGGTCGTTGTTGCTTATCTCCAACAACGTATCGAACAATGCGTTGGAATCGAAGTTAAGTTTTTCATTTAATAAAATGTTATTGTCGATTTTATGATTCTTGTGTATTTCGAATTGCTCAAGGGAATTCATAAATCGGCCCTTTTTACAACGGTGTAAAATTTTAAGCGAGTCTTCCACGCAAGAATATCATGGTCGGTCTGAATAAGGTGTTTTGTAAATTTAGATTGTGACTTTGTTAAGTGAGAAAGTTGTTTAGAGGACAAAATAATGTAGACGGTAAGTCAATATGCAGGGTGTTTACAAACTCCATGGAAAATGTTTGTGTATTTGTTCCTTAGGTCAAGACAATCAAAAAACGTCATATAAATATAGGTCTGAAATGCCTAGTTTTCTGTCTGTCCGTCTGTTTGTGTTTTTTACAAATTATTTTATAACTTGAGTACTATTTTAGATAGAAACTACAAATTTGGCACGAACGTGTACCTTGGTAGGTCAAACAAGTGTACTGAAATAAATATCATACAAAATTTGCACTATAGTTCATTTCACCTCAGCGTGAGGCAAAACCAAATGACCGTAATAAAACCCTTACCCTTAGGCCTATTGTGCGACATCGGGGATGGGCACTTGTCGACTGCCTTTGTATTAGAGTTATTGCTGTTTGTCCCAGTGTCATTATGCAAACTTTTTTAATTGAAAGAAAAACTTAAAACAAAATATATCATTCGCTGTGTTTTGATCGCGTGATTATTTTTATACCAAATATGAAGGAAATCGGTTGATTTTGGGGAAGGCAAAGTAAATAGTTAAATCCTATGTGTTTTCAAATATTTTTTATCATCATGAATACGGAAATAAATTTACATTGAATAATGATGTTGAGTTTTATAAAAACCTCTTACTTACTACTGTACACAATAATCATCACATTATAGTGGCCTGACAGTTTTTTTGTTAATTAAATGCAGTATTAAAATATAGACATTAAGTAAAACTATTAAATAACTGTTCTATATACATCGAGCATAAAATACAATTAAAATTAAATACATCTTAATATTATAGACAAACAGAGCATGGGCTACACGAAAATATAAAATTACATATCTTATTGCAGTACATAGCACGGATAAAAATTAAACATATTCTATTCCTTCTAGCTACTTGCACACTAAACAAAATTTTAATAGGCTATTTAGGGACAGGCGAAACAAGTACATCATTAATGATAGTCTATTATTTATCTTTAATTTAATTTATAAATTTAATATAATTTGACTAATACAGTATATTTAACGGAAATCTTGAAATTTCTTTGAACTATCTAGTTTTGTGAAAAATAGCTACTTTATTGGTTCATTAAGTTATTAGTCTAATGTGGTCAATAGAGTAATATTAGTTTATTTATTTTAATGACGTAGGTGTGCCATATAAATTTAATATATTCCCTTATAAGGACTTACGCTTATTTAATAATACTTGGGTTGATTTTGTTGTCAATTTTCAATGCCCAATGCCCAAATAAAGAGTAAAGTATTTTTTATGAGTTTTCAATTCAAAACATAAAGCCTTGGTTATTGTTTGATTAACGACAATGTTAAGCATGTCAGGCCACTATAAGGTGATGATTATTGTGTACAGTAGTATGTAAGAGGTTTTTATAAAACTCAACATCATTATTCAATGTAAATTTATTTCCGTATTCATGATGATAAAAAATATTTGAAAACACATAGAATTTAATCATTTACTTTTCCTTCCCCAAAATCAACCGGTTTATTTCATATTTGGTATAAAAATAATCACGCGATCAAAACACAGCGAATGATATATTTTGTTTTAAGTTTTTCTTTCAATTAAAAAAGTTTGCATAATGGCACTGGGACAAACAGCAATAACTCTAATACAAAGGCAGACGACAAGTGCCCATCCCCGATGTCGCACAATAGGCCTAAGGGTAAGGGTTTTATTACGGTCATTTATATTTGCCTCACGCTGAGGTGAAATGAACTATAAACAACAATTTGCCGTATACAGTTGTTACATAATTAGGTAAATATCTCATTACTCAGTTATTTATTATCCGATTGTAGCAAAGAACGTATGATTTTATTCGTCTTAAAATTCTACATTTTTTATTACTGGTAACATTTTTTTATAAAAATTACAGTTTTCGTGAAATTTAATATCAAAGATTTTAAATGGCCGCCATCTTGAAACTGTTTAAGATATCTTAACGAAATTTTATGCACTTGTTTGACCTACCAAGGTACACGTTTGTGCCAAATTTGAAGTTTCTATCCAAAATAGTACTCAAGTTTTTAAATTATTTGTAAAACATCTGGTGTGCACATCACACAACTTTCCTTACCAAA
>JAGFPH010002734.1:136799-168867 GCA_018207615.1 Philaenus spumarius | reverse complement strand
CGCTTTTTGTATTATGATACCAATTTGGAAGACATAATTTACTCTATAAAAAGTTTATTGTACCTGCATAAGAACAAAGAAGTATTTTGGGTAGTTTTTTCTAACAACTTTCAATGAATACGTTGTTATATGTTTTAAAATACAATGAAAATTATTTTCCTGCTTCTTATACATTATGGGTAACGAGCTATTGCAGTGGCCCTTATGGTGAGACCTAAGGTCGTTAGTAGCAAATGAGCACCGATCATGGCCCCCAGAACACGTTTGGGGTGTCATTAAAATGCATATATATATATGTATATATGTGTTCGCACTCTATCGGCCGCATTTTAAGTCCGAGTTGGTCCACATTTGGTACACATGTTGGTTGGCTCGGACGAGTTCGTTAGCCAAAAAAATCCAATAACCGGAAGTACGTTTTTTGACCGGAAGTAACTATTTTTTGAGATTTTTACTAAGAGAATGAAATTTTTTTAGAGTTTTTTCTAAAAATATAAATGTAGGATGTTTTCTGCACATTTTGTTTTCTTAAGCGATCATATAGTTCGCTTGGTTCCCCCAAAATCGACCAAAACGTAAAATACCATAAAAGTACCTGGTTCGAAGCAATGTGGTGCAAACTCGCGAGGCCACTAGGAGGAAACAAATTTTTTATTAATATATTGCGTACACTTATACAGCTGTTCAACGCCTTCGTGAGTAGACTTATTTCCCAAATTGTTGGTTGAAACCCTAAAACATAGGCATATAAACTTAATTTTGGAAATTTGCTCAACTCACGTCAGCGGTCCAGCTGCGTGGTCGAATTATTTTGTACTTATTTTCGTACCTTTTCTCCATACCTTGATGAAACGCCTGTATTTTAGGTGTATTATCAACTCACAATTTGCAACATAAAATTTACACTTTTTCCTGTTTTTACGACAGTTTTAAAGTTGAAATTCAACCTAAAAATAATCTTTTATGTAAAATTGCAGTAAATTCTCGACCAATACTTTCCTTTTTGCACACTTTCAATTCTGCATTTTGGATTAGGAGTAAATTAATGCAATATCTATTAGGTTGTTATGTTAAGGCAGGTGTGTTTTAAGTTAGATTTTAACGCTAGTATTTCCTAAGTAAGAGCAAATTGAATTCAGCTTACTTTACACAATTCCCTAATTTTACAACAGCCATATTGAGGAAAAATGATTATGTTTGTGGCGTAGAATATAGGGCAAGATCTACCCAAACAGGAAGAAACTTAGAACTGTCTTGTGTTTACTACCCCTTGTCGGTAGTATGAAAACCAAACCCTATTAGGTAACATGTCTTGTCAAGCTTTTTGTTTGTTTACAAAAGTTTGGGTAAATTAAAAAAGGAAAACAAAATAAAAATTTTGATTGGTTTTCAGCTTTTGTCTTAGGTCTATAAATAACTTGTGCAAATAACAAAATAAAATAATAGTCCAGGGCCTATATCTTTCTTAGCTATTGCTAGAATTTTTTTTCTCATTCAAAGAATCTTTTATAACATATCAGAACGTTGGCAGGTGGCAATGGTGGTAAACAAAATCGTTTAAAACCAATTATAAAAAATAGGTGTTCTCGCTACGAAAAATGTTATTTGGGGTTTTTGCGCGATTTTAAACAAAAAAGGTATCTTATAATTTGTCTCTAACATTTATCGTTTTCGAGATATAAATTATTTTAATTCTTTAAAACCCAAACATTTATATTTTCAACGTCCAACATCCATAACAAAATTGCAAACATTTTTACCTTTTTTCAAACGTAAAACGTATTTCAAACGTATTTTAAAGTTTTTGTGAAAATATAGTTTTACAATTTGTTTGACAAAAAATAGTTTACAATGTGTTTGACCGCCGTTACCGCAACGCAACATGTGGGTGTGTATTATAAGACACTCGTTTTGCGCAAGGTTGAGAAAAAAACTATTATAAACAATTTCCTAGCGTGAGCGCAATCAGCTGTGGACTATAAAAAATACGTGACAAAGCTTGTTTTGTAGTATCTAAGCGACAGTATATTGACGAAATAATCTAAATATGACAGGAATCTTTGTTTTTGATGCACACAAAGGAAAAATTTAGAATCAAAAGATTGTTCCAACACTTCATAGCATTCAGACCTGAAATAATAAATCCTTATCACTTTACCACTTTCAGCAAGAATTACAAACAGGAAGAGACAAATTATAAAGTAAAGAAAACTCTAAAAGTAAATAGCTACACAGAAGTAAGAAAAATACAATTTATCAGTTACTTTTAGCATTTTTATATTTACATTGTGCAGCCCGGTAGGTGTAGTTCTTCTGAAACCCTGTGTGGAATCAATCTCTAAAAGAGATGTTTGTTTAGGCTAATAAAATATTACCTGTATATGTTGGTCGAGTGATCCACTTCTGAGTGGTAAAATACTACTGCGGTTTCGGATGATTGCAACCTGTCCATCATCAGGTATTAGAAATATAACCGTCATGAGGTCATCAAAACATTAAATAATTGTTAAAACACTTTAACATCACAACACAAACGTAGAATATTTAACGCAAAACACAATCAACGTTTACATTTAATCCAATGTTGTCGATACAAGAGCCGGGTTGTAACTACCGATAAGGATCCCCTCCAGCTGTCAATAACATTTCTCCCTTCTTTGTTTTATCAGTCAATATCTTCAAGGCCGTATCTAATATTAGATTGTATTTGAAAGACAGTTGATCATTCTGGGACTCCATTTTTACCGCCTTGTAAATTTAAAATTCTTCATATACACTCATGAATCTCCTTTTATCGCAGAAAAAAAATAAAAAAATAAAGTCAATATCTACCTAACTTTAACACCTTTAAGTTTAACTTTAAATTGGTGTATTTATGATAAGGTGGGGGGGGGGGCAAAATTGGATTTTATAATATAATAGATTACCTTAAAAGGTCCGTCTTGTGACTTCAATTTTGGTCTCTGACTAGTTTCGAAGTCGCAACTTCATCATCGGAACTTCTCCTTAGTTTTTATTTTTTCATTCCTTCTTCAGGAATCGTCAAATATTAAAACAATAGTCAACACACACAACACATAACAAACACTAATTAAAACAGTCATGACTAGCACCGGTGTGCACTCGATAGTATCCGGTGGAGCACTGTCGATAAGAACGAAATATTAACCACTATTGACCTTCGATGTATGTTTTAGGGCAGTATCGTACAGCTGATTCGATCTGAAAGATAGCTGATCATTCAACATGTCGTCAGGTTTACTTTTGTACGCTTTGTAAATTTCAAATTCTTCCTGTGCATCCATTGTTCTGCCTTTCGCACATAAATATAATGGCTCCACACAGGATTGGAAATCTCCAGATCTGTGGTTATTCTCAAAAAGATGACTAGCATAATTGGAATTGGCTATATTTGTTTTATTATTGGGAAGATGCTCCTTATATCGGCGAAGAAAAGTTCTCCCGGTCTGGCCTAAATAATATTTGCTACATTCAGGACAACTTATCTTATACACCCCTGACTTATTTTCCAAGGGGATATCCGTTTTATGTTTAAGAAATGATGCAACACTATTTCTTGTGCGGAACGCAAGCGTGATCTTGTGTTTATTTAATACGTTTTTTAAAACATTAGGCAGTAAATGTTTTAAACAATGCCATAAACAATGCATATCAAATTGGATTTTATATTATCAAGTTTCGGTTTTGGTAAATAATCCTTAAATCTTTTATCAAACGAATGACCTGTTTGGTCTATGTAGTATTTAGGACGGTTATCGCAAATAAACTTAGATATGCCAGTACTTTCAGTTAATGGTCTTTATTACGGACAATGTGTTATATTTTTTCCTGTAATTTATTGTTTGTACCGTATGCCTCGGTGACATTGTTTTTGGCCTACGAAAGGGTGTAGGCAAAAAAGAGAAAGTTTTTTTAGTACATGTTCAGAAGGGTGGAATATCAGAAGAAGATTAAATTGTAAACAGATTGCTTTAGAAGGTTAATTATTGCCATGGAAAGATTTTAAGAGCCGGAAACACGCAAGCAGCAAAACAAAACTTGGGAAAAGATGTGTGGTATTTAACATAGGAGATCTAGTGTTTGTTACACAAAATACCTTAATAATGGCGGACATAGCAGGAGGTCAATTAAAAAAGTTTTTCTACTGTATACTAGACCGTTCAGAGTTACCGAGAGACACGGAAATAAAACCCATACATTTGCGGACACAAGGACTGATAGAGTTAAAGGCAAATAATACGATGTAAGAGGCCTACGATATGTTCAATAAAATAAAGCATAAAACAATATAAGACAATAGAACGTATACAATAATAATGGTTTAAGTAGAATTAATTAATTATCATAATATATAAATAATTAAAGGAATCTGTATTAAAATATGTAATTGAGTTAAACGTCAAAGTAGCACAGTCAAGATAAATTGATATGGACAAAGTAAACAAGTAATAGAAAGTATAAAAGTGAAGGTAGGTCAGGTAAAGGCCTAATGCGTAGGGGAATAGAGTAAATGCTGGAGAATGAAGGGAAATGAAGTTAGGATAGAACCTCTTATCGTAAGTAAACACACATTAGTTGAGGGGCAAAGTTAAATAATCTGAAGCGTACCAAGTACAAAACTGTTTAGGAGTTTCAAAAGGACAGTTGGCCTATCCCAGACAGCGACCAAGAAACGTCAACAATCCATTTCCACTAACCCAAATAAACCTTGAAGAAACAGTGATCGCTAAGGCGATCACTAAAAATGTAAAGTACATGGTGGTTAAAAAAACTAAGCGTTTAAAAAAATAATTGAAATAAAAATCGAATACAAATCGAATAAATTAAGTGAGGGTGAGAGAGAATTAAAAGGAGTTAAAAAACTAATAAAGTTTGAGTGTTAATAATGTTTTACCTCAAATCAGGTGTATCAAGGATCAAGGTGCAATTTAATCATATTTTTAAGTTATAGATGTGTTTAATATTTATTTTGAAAACGATTTATATTTAACAATATAAATCATTTCTAAACATTGCTCAAAACATTTATGTAATAAAAGCTTTTTGTTGAATTTGAAGTGATTTTACACAAAAATTAATAAGTCTCAAAATATGATAGATAAAGATCTAAAATTTGTTGATAGTGTTAAAACAATCCTACAGATACTAATCAATACAAGGAAGCACCTTATCAGTAGTTGTTCAGTAAAGTATTAAAGCCGAAGGTTTTGGAATTAAATTGAGATCTTAAATTTGTTGAGTCTTCGGCCACTGATTAGTGCTAAAACTTATTAAGATTTTAAAAACGTCTGCTTACTCTAAAAGTATGGTAATAGTTGTAAATTCAATATGAAATTGGACCTTAAACTGAATATTTGATTAGTCATTTTCCTTAAACACAAATTGTTAAACAAAATATAAACCTTTCTCATTCCGAAAAATATGAAACCTTACCAGTAGAACATAATCTAATATGAACATATACTTAATCTGAACAGTTGTGAAAACATGTGTCAATTTCATAGTATACAAGGTGGAAAAATAGTCTGGAAACGGTAAAATATCTTTAAAAAAAATTGAGTAACAAAACTAAAACTTTGCAAAGTTATTTAGGCTCTAAAAGTCTATTTACCAAGGCACTCTTTCGGCATTAATTTAAATTTTACATAAAAATAGCAATACCAATGAATACTTTAAGTATTCATTGGCAATACTGTACCTATCTATAGGTATAAGTCAATTTTTTTTAGAATTGTAGGGAGTAAAGATTAGAAAAATATTTATTTTTAATACTTTGAAACAAACAAATATTTTACTTACTATAAATATTATTTGTGCTTATTATAAAGTCAGAAATAATGGCGCATGAAACGTCATTGCTAGGGAAGCCATGTCATTAGTCCAGCCCAAGTATGGGAACTACTATAAAATATACAAATCTACATAAATACATACAAATGAACACTTGATAGTAATTTAATTATATTCATAATTCTCTTGGTATATTCAAAATTATAAAATATATAAATCAATTATATATGTTAATCAATATAGTTCTTTATTGTCATTGATTCACTTTAAAACATTTTTTCCATTGCCATCGACTATGCTCATGTAACTTATTTGGTAATAATTATAAGTTCTCAGTTGGTCTACTTTATAAAATTATTTTATAGTGCCTTTAACTATTTGATTCTCAGGCTAGGGGCAATCGGCTTGAACTTAGATAATCTTTTAGGTAACGGTCTTAATCATATTGGTACTTTAGAAATAATAAATTAAATTGCTATGCATCAGAAAACAAAAAATATCTATAATGTCTTAATAATGTTCAAATTCAATTAGTCTATTAATATCATTTAACTAATATTTTGTTTACCAAATCTACCAAATTCTGTAACACGTATGGTTTCATAACATATCACTTTTATTTCTTTAAAAGATGGATCAATTGAAATGTTCTTAGTTCTTCACATTTTGCTGGTTGGATCTCCACTCACTGTTAAGACTCCGCGGTTGTTGAAACATTTTCAATACTCTCCTAGAGGGGTCTATTCTATTGCTA
Organism: Philaenus spumarius; assembly: GCA_018207615.1. NCBI lineage: Eukaryota > Metazoa > Arthropoda > Insecta > Hemiptera > Aphrophoridae > Philaenus > Philaenus spumarius. The sequence goes on along the minus strand of JAGFPH010002734.1, from coordinate 162,302 downwards.
CCTAGGCTTCTTTGTTGAGATTTTGGCTTGTGATTGGTCGGTTGATCGCTATTTGTGTCTGTCCACTTTATTTTTAATATTTTCCCGTAAATTTCGCACAATCGCGTGTAATAAGCTTCTTTATTTTTGTAAATCACATTTCTTTTAAATTTATTTAATTTTGATGCCAAATTGGATTATAGCAATACTTTTATTAAAATTTATAATTAGTTCTATTCCGCGACTTTAGTATTAAGTGGGCTCTTATACATACAATACACAGCTGACTGGTTCCATCTATTCTCTATTCTACTAACTAGTACATTTTACAATTGAGTCGGTCAGTTCCAAAACTTACTAACTCCATCTTACCAAATTTTACAGGAGGGCTAAAAAGCTGTTACAGCTAAACCAAAGTACCCTCAATACCAACAAATATATATATCTGTATTTATTCAAACAACCAGAACACACCTGATACAAAGTTTTAAATGAATTTTTTTGGTATTATAAGAAAAAATATGTTTACATATGGTCTTGGCGAGTTTTGGAAAAGGATTACATATTTGGATAGTTTTTTTGCAGTAATGAATGGATTTAGATAGTTTGTTACACTTCATGAAGACTTTTGAGGATTTTATGAGAAAGGTAAATTAAAAGCCAAGATATTTTAAATAAATGTCTCATAAATTTGTAAAAAAGATTACATTTTTTCATTGTTTTGAAGACAGTGTCAAGATAGTGATAGGTTTTAATATGAAATTCACGTCACAAATATTATACTACAAAGTCTCCTTCTTAGATTAAAATTTCACCGTCCATCAGTTCTTCTTTATCTTCATTGCCTTCACTGAGTTGAGGCCCTTGGATGTTTTCCCTGTTGAAAAGATCTACATAGAATTTCAGGGACTCCAGGCTTCTCCAATCTTCACCATAGTGCTTTTTAAGGAGCTTGTTCACATCTGCTAGCTTTTTGGGGTTGACGGTAACATAATTGGGTTTTGCTATAGTAACAATTCTGTCGATCCTGCAGCCTCTCTTTGTAATACCTTTTGACTTCCCTAAGTCAGTTAGGTAAATGATCTCACCTTGAATATTTCCTGTATTATTAAGGCCTCGCGTTAAAATAAACCTCTTGCACGCAGAAAACTTAAAGTGCCATTCAGCCGGCTTCTTCACATTTCGTATTGTTGCCTCCATCTAATCCTTAACTTGAATGTCCGTTCCTAGCCTTGTAACAGTAACTGATTCATCGAAGATTTTAAAGTACTCGTCAGGGTATACGATCATTTTCAACTTCCTTACTTTCCTCTTGATAACACCAAACACCCTATCTGGAGGGATGTAAGAATGCCCAGGAACTGGATAATGGATTACAATCATTTTGATTTGCACTAAAGCCACACTATACCACTTATGTAGTTTTCTTGCAGTATTTGCTATTGATAGTGATAACAGTACGGGAATTAGTGAGTTTTGAAGCAGTGGTAAGTCATTCAGGAATTAGTGAGTTTTGGAGCAGTAAGGTGCTTAGAATTAGACAGTTTTGTTGCAGTGACCACTTTTTAAATTTATTTTTATTAGGAAATTAAAGATTTTTGGAACAAACAAATTGCTCCAATGTGTGTAATAAAGTATCGCCTAACAGGTGATGTAAAAAACAGAATATCGTATTTTTTTGAGTTAGTGAGTTTTGGAACTGACCGACTCAATTGCATTTACTTCCTGTGAAGGTGTAGTATTATTTATCTATGTTGTTTTCTATAGGCCTAGGCCTAGATTGTTTGTTTACATTACTTTGAATTTTATTTAGTTAAATGCTACATGAATAAGAATATTTGATACTACGCGATATTTCCAGGCATTAGAGAGTGTTATATGTTTATGTCTTATTTGTATTTATTTATTTTTTTGGTGCAATTACACTTTTGTGTTGACGATCTCTTGAGGGTGACACCTGAAGATGTGTTCTGGTGGTATCTGAAACTGCGATAATGTACTACAGCCAGTAAGTAACACTTACTTAAAAGGACCAATAGTAGCGATTTATAAACCTATTAATTAAAGTCAGTTGCCTATAGTTTCACAATTAACGTTCAAGTACTCGCAGTTTCAGATTATTGGAAAGTTGAAAAACCAAAGCATGGAAAGAGCCCGACATTCGGATCTCTTATATTAATACATAAGCCAATCAATGTAGAGAAATGTGGCAACGCTGCTGGCTGCTGCATAGGCTAAAATTGAAAATGAATAGGGCAGTTGTATAGCATACGACAGTCAATACAATATAAATGTGCTCCAAACAGGTAGCAATCTTGCTGTTGCCTTAAAGCACCAAAATTGCGAAATCTACTATAGTCAATTTTCAATTAAAAAATGTTTCTACCCAGGTTTTGTGCAAGTAAATGAACAAATATATTTCATTAAATCAATATACAGGGTGTCCCAGGAGGAACCCGACAAACTTCTACGGTGTATTTCTCTCGTCAAAATAATGAAAAAAGTTCATATAAACATGGGTCCGGAAACGCTTCGTTAGCGAGTTATACAGAGTGCAAAATTTCGCCCGGATTTCAGTTCCCCCGTTGAAATGAAGTCAACTGAATTTTTTTTTGGCCTTAAGTAAGGTGTTAAATTTATTGAATTTTATGTAAAATGAACTGAAAAATTGAATAAAACAGATCCCAGACCTGTAACTACACCCATTTCTGAGATACCTGACAAAATAGACAAAATTCGGTCTCGAAAAACATGCTTCTTTTAGGTTTGAACTACATTAACTATTTAAAATGGGTAATAAACAACCCACCTTGTTTATTATTGGCCTATTTTACATCATTCTCTTCAGAATTAAATTCTCTACAAGTTTTGCTTAAAAAGTTTGGTTGTTAATGTTGTTAAGTAACCTATACTTGGGCTATCCTAGGATATTAACTAACCCAATCTAAATACCGAATATTAAGTTATTAGACTTAGGCTAACCTAGGAGCCTATGTTATTAACCAACTAAACCTAAAAAACAAATATTAACTTAGAGTTGCAGGTTGTCAACCTAAATAGCGAACATTTCTTATTTCTTACTAATGTTGTTAAGTAACCTGTCCTTGAGCTATCCTAGGATATTAACTAACCCAATTTAAACACCGAATATTAAGTTATTAGACTTAGGCTAACATAGGAGCCTAGGCAATTAACCAACCAAACCTAAACAACAAATAATAACTTGTTTAATACAATAATAATAACAAATAATACACTTGAATAGCGAACATAACTTATTACCAAAAGCCTACGTTGTTGAGTATCCTAACCTACACAACAAAACAAATGTGTTTGGGCTACCCTAGGATATTAACTAACCCATTTTAGACAACGAATATTAAGTTATTAGACTTAGGCTAACCTAGGAGCCTAGGTTATTACCCACTAAACCTAAACAACAAATATTAACTTATAGTTCCAAGTTGTTAATAAACCTAAATAGCGAACATAACTTATTACCAAAAGCCTACGTTGTTGAGTATTCTAACCTACACAACAAAACAAATATGCTTGGGCTACCCTAGGATATTAACTAACTAAATCTAAACACCGAATATTAAGTTATTAGACTTAGGCTAACCAAGGAGCCTAGGTTATTAACCAGCCAAACCCAAACAACAAATAATAACTTATAGTTGCAGGTTGTTAATTAACCTAAATAGCAAACATAACTTATTAGCAAAAGCCTATGTTGTTAAGAAACTTAAACAACAAACTACCTCGGGATATCCTATTTTAAAATCCTATTAACTAACCCAATCTAAACACAACAAATATTAACTTAGTAGACCATATATGCACCTTGTTAGTTATCCTACATAGCGAACATTACTTATTAGCAAAGACCTATGTTGTTAAGTAAATTAATCAACAAATTACCTTGGGATATCCTAATTTAAAACACTATTAACTAACCCAATCTAAAAACAACAAATATTAACTCAGTAGACCATATATGCTCGTTGTTAGTTAACCTAAATAGCGAACATAACTTATTAGCAAAAGCCTATGTTGTTAAGTAACTTAAACAACAAACTACCTTGGGATATCCTGTTTTAAAACCCTATTAACTAACCTAGCCTAAACACAACAAATATTAACTTAGTAGACCATATCTGCACCTTGTTAGTTATCCTAAATAGCGAACATTACTTATTAGCAAAGGCCTAAAGATAACTTTAATCAAACAACAAACATTACCTAGTAACATAATTCTATGTTAGGATGATGACATTGCCGGTGACGATACCTAGGCCTATGTTCTTAACTAACATAACGAATCCTAGGACTATGTTTTAACTAACCTTACCTTAACAGCAAACATTAACCGGTATAATTAATGTTCCCTACGTCTGTTAACAAGTTGTTCTTGTCTAGATTTTCCAAAAGTAGCCACGAACCAAATCTCTCATTTGTTGGCTTTATTTTATTTCCGAAGAGTTGAGGAAGGTTTACAAACTGAGAAGATGGTATTTTATTTTCCACTACTTCAAAAGTACTACAAGAATAACTAAAACTAGTGGACCGGGCAATGCTTCGCTATTGCTTGATTTACCTAACCTAAAATTATATTCAGTTTATGATCCAAATCAGTTGTTGATCAAAATCAGCTGTTTTAAGCTTTTCATACGAACAGCTGTTTTTTGTGCCCCTAATAAAATCAAAAGAAATCTTTCTTCTTCTTCCTTAAGATTGACCTTCCATAAGATTAACATGGCAACTTTGAGGGCCACTGGGGCGAAGCCCTTAACATACATTGAGCTCATTTTAAGGGAAGCACAACTTCAGAGTGAGCTCTGTAAAATGACACCAAAAACATCAAAATCGGTTAAAAACTCTAGGAGGAGTTCTACTCACAAAATAACCCCTAGCAAATTAATTATGTATAGATTCACCGCTTAGAGAGCGATCTGCTCACACAGAATATCTGGAGACTAATAATTAATTTTAATGCAAGTCGTATGTTTTAAATAGATTTCCACTACTTATCCACGCACATCTGCGAATGCGTAGTAACCAACCACGTTGTTTACGACAACTGCCAAAAAGTATATAATTTCCTCATCTTAGGTTAAGCCAAGCACGAGAGCGTGGGTTAACGGTGACGTCGTACTCCCTCCACTCCCAAGTTAGGATAGGATACGTTCACTGTGACGTCACACCTTACCATCCCCACCACTCCCTCCACCTTAGATTACGTTCAAAAATTTTCAGCCAAAATTCGAATTTTCCCTGCTAAAAATAAGGTTAGACTTAAAAATCTCACCGCCAAAATGAGGTTCGGATCAAAAATTTCCACGAAAAAATGAGGTTAGGCTCAAAATTCGGTCCCGTGAAAGTACGTGTGGCCGGAACGGATTGTGGCTGGAAGTAGGTGCGGCCAGAAGTCACGGGTCCGAAGTGTTTTTGAAACCGCGGTAGCCTTCATAAGGTGATATTTGGACCACGAGACGGTGTACTGTAAGTACAAATTTCTTATATTATATAAACATGTGGTCCGGTGGATATAGTACATTTATGATATTATTTGTTGTTTGGGTTTCTTAACAACATAGGCTTTTGCTAATAAGTTATGTTTGCTATTTAGGTTAATAAAATTAACAACCTGCAACTATAAGTTATTATTTGTTGTTTGGGTTTGGCTGGTTAATAACCTAGGCTCCTTGGTTAGCCTAAGTCTAATAACTTAATATTCGGTGTTTAGATTTAGTTAGTTAATATCCTAGGGTAGCCCAAGCATATTTGTTTTGTTGTGTAGGTTAGAATACTCAACAACGTAGGCTTTTGGTAATAAGTTATGTTCGCTATTTAGGTTTATTAACAACTTGGAACTATAAGTTAATATTTGTTGTTTAGGTTTAGTGGGTAATAACCTAGGCTCATAGGTTAGCCTAAGTCTAATAACTTAATATTCGGTGTTTAAATTGGGTTAGTTAATATTCTAGGATAGCTCCAGCATAGGTTACTTAACAACATTAGGTATTTGCTAATAAAAAATTTTCATTATTTAGGTTAATTAACAACCTGCAACTCTAAGATAATATTTGTTGCTTAGGTTTGGTTGGTTAATAACCTGGGCTCCTTGTTTAGCCTAAGGCTTAACTTAATATATTCGGCGTTTAGATTTGGTAAGTTAATATCCTAGGATAGCTCAAGCATATTTGTTTTGTTGTGTAGGTTAGGATACTCAACAACATAGGCTTTTTGCTAACAAGTTATGTTCGCTATTTAGGTTAATTAACAACCTGCAACTCTAAGTTAATATTTGTTGTTTCGGTTTGGTTGGTTAATAACCTAGGCTCCTAGGTTAGCCTAAGTCTAATAACTTAATATTCGGTGTTAATAAAGATACAATTTTTATAAACTGATTGTTATACTCTGCCTTTTTTAATCTAGATAGTTATCCTAATTAGATCTGATTTTCGTCATAGGTACAATACCTTTCTTCAAACCACTTATCCATACACACACACAAATTCGTACAACGCAGCAACCAACCACATTGCTTCTTATAGAGTAGACCTAGGATCTAACCTAATATTTTGATTCTAGCTTAGGTTTGTTAACAACAGTAAGCACAGGTGCCGTCGTCGTCGATGGTGATCACTATCCTGCAACCGGATTGATCAATAATGTATTATATTTCTGTCCGACGCAAATTCCTATCGAACACCCTAGGAGTTAATATGATTTTCTTGTACACTATACGGCTAATCCGACGTTTTTACTAACATGGGTTACGCCTATTTGAATGAGTCCATTCGGTTCGGTTAAGTTCGGTTCCGTGAGGTTTCGGTTAAGTTTGGTTATATACTTTTAACGTACACTACACAATTTTGGTTCGGTCATGGAGCCCACTCGGTTCTGTTCGGACCTCCTGTGTAAATCCTTTATATAGGGTTTATATTATTTTCTTATAGACTTTTATGGCTATACAGGGCTTCTATGTAAATATTTAACCTAAAAAGTAGACTATATAGAGCCTAGAGATTATCGGTCAAGGATTCTTGGTTATTGTTTGTTGTTTTGGTAAGGTAGGTTAACAACAAAGGCCTTCGCTTTTAATTAATGTTCACTATTTAGACTAGGTTAGTTAACAATCTACGACCGATCTTCTGTGTTAGGACAGGTTATTTAACAACATAGATCGACTAGGTTGGGTAGCAACCAACCACGATGCTTAAAATTACGTCTTAGGAAAGTTAACGACTTAGTCCTTCGCTATTAAGTAATTTTCCCTATTTAGACTAGGTTATTTGTTGTTAATTTTTTTTAGTTAACAACATAGGCTTTTATTTTATCTATAGGTCTCGTAACAACACAGTCCTTCGTTATTAAGTCATGTTCCCAATTTAGACTAGGTTAGTTACAACCTGCGAAAGGACTGTTAAGTTATTATTTTCTGCTTGTGTTTGTGTAGTTAAAAATATAGCTTCTTGCTAAAGTAATGGTCGCTGTTTAGGTTAGTATAGTTAACAACTGCAACTGTTTTTTAAATTATTATATTTTGTTTCGGTTTACTTATAGGTCCAGGATTCTAGATTAATATGTGGTGTTTTAGCTGCGGGTAGTTAACATTAAAGGTTGACTAGGTTTCGTAGAAACCTACTACGTTGCGTAACTTTACATCCTAGGTTAGTTAACAACATAGTCCTTCGCTATTTAGTAATGTTTAATATATATGCTTGGTTGGCTAACGACCAGCCAATGGTCTTGTAGGTTAATATTTGTTATTTGTTTTTGTTTGGATAGGGTCAGTTATGCGTCTAGCTTACTTAATATTTGGTGTTTAGCTTAGGACAGTTAACAAGATAGGTCGACTAGGTTTCGTAGCAACCAACCATGCTGCATAAATTTACATAATAGGTTAGTTAGATAGTTAACAACATAGTCCTTTGCTATTAAGTAATTTTTCCTATTTAGGATGGGTTAGCTAACGACAAGCCAATGGACTCCTATTTTAATATTTGTTGTTTTCTTTTTGTTTGGATAGGGTTAGTTATGCTTCTAGCCAAGATAGGTCGACTAGGTATCGTAGCAACCGACCACGCTGCATACATTTACGTAATAGGTTAGTTAGTTAACAACATAGTACTTTGCTATTAGGTAATTTTTCCTATTTAGGATTGGTTAGCTAACTACCAACCAATGGACTCCTAGGTTAATGTTTGTTGTTTGTTTTTTGTTTAGGTAGGGTTAGTTATGCTTCTAACTTAATATTTGGTGTTACGTTTAGGATAGTTAACAAGATAGGTCGACTAGGTTTGGTAGCAACTATCCACGCTGCATAACTTTACGTAATACGGTAGTTAGTTAGTTAACAACACAGTCGTTCGCTATTAAGAAATCTTCCCTATTTAGACTAGGTTAGTTACAACTTGCGAAAGGACTTTTCGGTTATTATTTCCTGTTTGGGATTGTTTAGTTAACAACATTGTCTTCTATGACTAGGCTTCTAGCACAAGTCTCAGTGTAAAATAGATTCAAACTACTTATCTACGTCAATCCGTGCAATGTGTATGCACCAATCACGCAGTATAATATTACACCATCCTCCAGTTTAGGCCTTGACTTTTAGCTCGACATTTGCTATTTAAGTTAGGTTAGTTAACAACATAGGCTAACATAAAAACGTTTGCTGTACATGCTAGTAAGCAACATAGGCTTAATGTTTGCTGTTTAGGTAAGGTTAGCTAAAACATAGTGGATTCGTTAGGTTAGTTAACAACAAATGCTTCTTGGCTATTGTTTGTTGTTTATGTAAGGTTAGTTACAACATAGCTTCTTGCCAAAGTAATGCTGTATAGTTAACAACTTGCTACCTATTTTTAGGTTATTATTTGTTGTTTGGGTTTACTTATAGGTCCAGACTTCTAGCTTAATATACGGTGTTTTACCTTACGTTAGTTAACCATTTAGTCCTTTGCTTTAATTCATTTTCCCTATTTAGGCTCGGTTACATGTATGTGGTGTTTTAGCTTTGGTTAGTTAACATTATAGGTCGACTAGGGATCGTAGAAACTTACTACGTTGCATAACATTACGTCTTATGTTAGTTAACGACTTATACTCCTATAAAAGCAATTGCTATTGTGGTTTTTAGCTTAGGTTACTTAACAATATAGGTCAAATAGGTTTCGTAGAAACTTACTATGTTGCATAATATTAAGTGTTAGGTTAATTAACGACATAGACTAGTCAAAGCTAGCAAGAGTGTCTGCAGCATTAAAGTGTTTTGAAAAGAAGACTAACGCTCTGACGTCACTGACCTCGAAACAGTTGACCTCAGACGGCCAACTTTATCTCCAATGCAAAGTCAAGCCTTAGTTTTTAGCTTAGGTTAGTTAAATTAAACAAACGGTTTGTTTTTTTATTTAATAGTTTTATAATTTATTGTTAAATTGGTTTTTATTGTTAGTAATAGATACTTGTAGTAATGTGGCTCCTCCCATTCCCCCACCAGGTATGTCTTGGATTAACCGATATGGGGAGGAGTGGGGAGGGCGGGTACATATAGCTCTGTAATATTATCTGTTAACTTTAGTAGTGTTAAAACCCTCTGAGGATGATGATCATGTCATCGAAATGTACATAAGGGTAACGTATTAAACATAACTTACAATTTAGTTGTTTAGTTATTGTTTTTTTTCTTGTTTTGTGGCTCGGGGTTTTTATTTAAATCAGTGTGACTTTGGTTAGTTAACAATATAGGTCGAATACGTTTCGTAGAAACTTACTACGTTGCATGACATTACGTCTTAGGTTAGTTAACAACATAATCCTTTGCTATTAAGTAATTTTCCCTATTTAGAATCGGTTACCTATATGTGGTGTTTTAGCTTAGGTTAGTTAACAATATAGATCGACTAGGTTTCGTAGAAACTTACTACGTTGCATAACATTACGTCTAAGGTTAGTTAACAACATAGACTCCTATAAAAACAATTGCTGTTGTGCTTTTTAGGTTAGAACAATATTGGTCGACTAGGATCGTAGAAGCTTACTACGTTGCATAACAATACGTCTTAGGTTAGTAACGGCATAGACTCCAATAAAAACAATTGCTATTGTCGTTTTTAGCTTAGGTTAGAATAATATAGGTCGATTATATTTTGTAGACACTTACGACGTTGCATAACATTACGTCTTAGGTTAGTTTACGACATAGACTCCTATAAAACATTGTCTGTCCATGTTAGTAGAAACATAGGTTTCCACGTTAAGGTTTGCGGTTTAGGTAGGGTCAACCTAATAATGGTTAATTATTAACAATATAGCTTCTTGCTAAAATAATGCTATGTTTACAGATCGGTTACCCTTAGTTATGTTTGGGTGTTTCTACTGGCAGATCGTCATAACACCGTTCTCTATAAGGTACTTGTACATAATACTTTATAGCGATCCGAATCAATCCCTGTTCGACCCAGCCGTGTGTTATATGTTTTTACTATACACTATTGCTATTTAGGTTAATTAACAACCTGCAACTCTAAGTTAATATTTGTTGTTTGGGTTTGGTAAGTTAATAACCTAGGCTAGCAAAAGCATAGGTGGTTTGTTGTTTAGGTTAGGTTACTTAACAACATAGGTCTTTGCTAATAAGTAATGTTCGCTATTTAGGTTAACTAACAACCTGCATATATGGTCTACTAAGTTAATATTTGTTGTGTTTAGATTGGGTTAGTTAATAGGTTTTTAAAATAGGATAACACCAAGGTAGTTTGTTATTTCAGTTTCTTTTTACAACATAGGTCTTTGCTAATAAGTAATGTTCGCTACATAAGTTAATTATTAACATCCTGGTCTACTATGTTAATATTTGTTGTTTGGATTTGGTTAGCGAATAACCTAGGCTCCTAGGTTAGCCTAAGCCTAATAACTTAATATCCTAGGATAGCCCAAGCATATTTGTTTTGTTATGTAGGTTAGGATACTCAACAACATAGGCTCTTTCTAATGAGTTATGTTAGCTATTTAGGTTAATTAACAACCTGCAACTCTAAGTTAATATTTGTTGTTTGGGTTTGCTTAGTTAATAACCTAGGCTAGCAAAAGCATAGATGGTTTGTTGTTTAGGTTAGGTTACTTAACAACATAGGCCTTTGCTAATAAGTAATGTTCGCTATTTAGGTTAACTAACAACCTGCATATACGGTCTACTAAGTTAATATTTGTTGTGTTTATATTTGGTTAGTTAATAGGTTTAAAATAGGATAACACCAAGGTAGTTTGTTATTTAACTTACTTTACAACATAGGCCTTTGCTAATAAGTAATGTTCGCTACTTGGGTTAATTATTAACATCCTGGTCTACTATGTTAATATTTGTTGTTTGGGTTTGGTTAGCGAATAACCTAGGCTTCTAGGTTAGCCTAAGCCTAATAACTTAATATCCTAGGATAACCCAAGCATATTTGTTTTGTTGTGTAGGATAGGATACTCAACAACATAGGCTCTTTCTAATGAGTTATGTTCGATATTTAGGTTAATTAACAACTTGCAACTCTAAGTTAATATTTGTTGTTTGGGTTTGGTTAGTTAACAACCTAGGTAAGTCTAAGCACAGTTGTTTTGTTGTGTAGGTTATGTTACTTAACAACATTAGGCCTTTTCTAATAAGTAATGTTCGCTAATTAGGGTAATTAACAACCTGCATCTACTAAGTTAATATTTTTTGTTTTTGATTTGTTAGTTAATAGGTCTCCTTGGTTAGACTAAGTATTTTCCTGTACACTTCAACAGTTATACAATGTATTTTACATTATATTACCGTCGAAAGTCGGATCAATATGGCGTTGTCATCTGAGGTTAAGTTGTAGAGAATGAACGACCTATTAGCCTGTCCGAAGGCAGCGCATTCTGGTAGAGAATCTTCGAACTATCACCCCGTTTGACGGCAGCGCTTTCTAAAGATATTACACGGGTTTAAGGTCCGTCAAGTTTGTGTTTTAGTTTGGTTAAGATAGCTAGAAACAGTTATATAATGTATTTTACATTACATCACAAGGGTTTAAGCTCTGACAAATCCGGTTAGGATCGACAGAAACAGTTATATAATGTGTTTTACCTTATATCCCAAGTAAACTATAACATTTTTAAATCTCCTAACTTCTTCTAAGTGCGAATCGAATTTACTCGGGGTTGATCGGTAGTGTTCGGATTATATATCGCGTTTTACATTATATCACAAGGGTACAGCTATGATTTACGTTCGGTCGGACTCGAAACGGTAGAAACAGTTATATAATGTGTTTTACCTTATATCACAACGAAGCTCGGTTAATCCGGTTAGGATCGGTAGAAACAGTTAATATAATGTATTTTACACTATATCGCAAATAATCCCAAGCACACTATATCATTATAAGCTCCTAATTCCTTCTAAGTGTGAATCGGATTTACTCGGGAACGATCGGGGTAGTGTTCGGGATTATATAATGTAAAACACATTATATCACAACGGCCTTACGTTCGGTCGGACTCGGGTTTTAGTTATATAATGTATTTTACCTTATATCACAAGGCTACAACGACTGTCCGACGGTAGCGCTTTCTGGTAGAGAATCTTCGAACTCTAACCCAGTTCGACGGCAACGCTTTCTGGTAGTAAATCCTCTATTAGCCTGTCCGACTCATTTAAATCTCCTTAAAGTACCTTTCGGTCGGATTCGGTAATGTTCGGGGATATATATAACGTGTTTTACATTAGGGAGGGCCTTACGTTCGGTCGGACATGGGTTTTAGTTATATAATGTGTTTTACCTTATATCAAAGCTAGGTCAAATCCGGTTAGGATCGGTAGAAGCAGTCATATAATGTGTTTTTATATCATATCCCAAGCACATTATATCCATGAGTGCTCTATAACACTCGTGACCGATGACACAAGGTCGATGACAAACTCACTTCTTAACAGAGTCAGCGCAGCCTAATCGGTAGCGTCGCGGACTCGGGTAATGGTGGTACCCGGTTCGACTCTCGGAGACATCCAAACTTTTTTCAAAGCAAATAATTAAATATTAATTATTACAAAAAAAGATGGCTGCCAAAAAAAGATGGCGGAAACAAAATGTCGGAGAATAGACGGAAACCCCCCCCCCCACACCCACCACCACACTCACCCCCACACCCAGGGTCATGTGACCAAATGTGGCTCTCTGATTGGCCCCCCACCCCTCTTGATCTCAGGTGACTGGTACTCTACTATTATGTTTTATCTGATTTTATTCATTTTGGAAAAACATAATAATTTAAAATTGATTTGGAAAATATTACTTCTTTCAGCAAAAAAATAAACAATTTAAATTAAAAAAATTATCATACAGTACAATTATTTTCTGATTTAAAAAAAATTAAATTTAGAAACTTTAAAAATAACATATTAAAGTTTAAGTAGCCAATATTTTACCAAATAATGTTCTTTTTTCTCGATTTTGCTACTTTTTGATTATTTGGATACATAACTACGCTTTATTTCACTTTAAAAAATGTGAACTGAACTGACGACAGTCTAACTATTATTGTATGGTGTACGTACAGTTGGCCTTCATTTATCAATCTGTGAGTTCATTATCTGCAGACGAAGTTTCATTCATAGGGCTGTGACAGTTAAAAATCTTCAGTTAGGTTTGCAGTCCGTTGCCTACAAATAAACTGATAATGAATGGTTACACTAAGACATTTCTCTGATGCTTTTAGTGATACATCAAAACACCTACATTTTTCTTATGTTTAAATAGTATGTATTTAGTAAAATAAAAATGTAACAAGACTGCAGTATAATATGCTAAACAAAGAGCCCTCTAGTAATTAAATATTACTTTACATCTAGCAAGTAACATCTCTAATGTTACTGGAACGTATTACTGAAATGCAATGATACGTTGCCGCCTATTATTACTGTGTAACTATAATTAATAGCTCTAATAATTTACCGTGATAAAAATCTTAAACAAAATTTAAATAAATTTATAACCTCAAACTTTGCGAGTTGTAAACAAACCTTCTCTAATGCACATGCTACATAATATGCATAATTTTCCACTGTCAGTGCATAACCCACAAAACACTTGATTTTCACAAAGCAGAAGTTACAAATCACACGACATGATTGTGACATCATATTCGTGACTCTTTTTCCCAAGCTAAAACTTTTTGAACATGGCTTATACGCCATTGCACAACTCTTATAAATATTCATGTTCTTTTATTAAATTTAGACTAGGCTACACATACATGGGTTCGAAATACAAGTACTTTTGGAAATTGAACTATGGATGTCAATGAAATCCAACCCACATGGAGGTTGATTTTAATAATTAAATGACACATGTTAAAATAAATCATACAGACATATATTGCTTAAAAGAGAAATTTCAGTTTAAAAAAATAATGGTTGATATTTAAAAAAATTTTATAAAAATTTAACCAAAAAGCATACAATCTAAACTACATATATTTTCTTAACCTAATATACTTGCGATGTTCACGTTTATTTCACTTCACTGTTTTGTAACAAATTTCACAAATACATTTATGTTGAAGACTTGTTCTATCAATTAACAGACCATAATAGGGCCTACAAAATTTTACAGCTCACACAATTAGCAGCTTAAATCTCGTCAAACCTATCTCCAGCCAGGCCCGGATTACTCATGCCCATAAGGCCAACCTAGGACATGGCCTATTGCGCAGGATTGTGGAGACACAGATAGCGGGAAAAACAAAAAAAAATTTATTTCTAGTGGAGCGTGACATTTCACTTGTGAATTTATTAATTTTAACATTTACAAATAATGTTGTGAGATTTTTACATTTATTAATTTTATAATCTATATTGTCTGCTTATTTTATTTAACATTTTTCAATTATTAAAAAATACGTTTTATATTTTATACACATTATAGAATAATAACATCTATTCAGTTGTCATGAATTGCATCAAGACTACTGCAGTAACCAAAGAGCCCTCGAGTAATTACCTGACATCTAGCAGGTAACATTACTGATGTTACATGAACCTACTACTGGAATCCTATGATATATTGCGGCCTATTAGTTCTAACTCATGGCACTCATGATATTTGTGATATTTCAAATCATCACATTCGTTCATATACTACTTAGGTAGTGTAAGATGATTTTACACCATTTAGGTTTTTTTCAGTTAAGAAGGTGCATTATTATGTAAGATGATTTGAAGGTTAAGCCTTTATCATGTAATTTAATTTTTATTTATTTAAGGTTACTTTTAAAATTTATTTAATTCTATGAAAGTTCTGAATTTTGGTCTTCCGTCAGATTCGACTTATGAATCAAAATTTAATTTGGGATGCGGGATGACTCCAAATAAAACTAGGTTGAAATTAATACTCTGACGATTTAATAGAATGATTAATTATATTCTGAAAATACTTAAAAATCAGTATTTACAATTAGTCTTCACAATTTCCAATACACTCACATGTGGTACGTCCACACTTTACTCAATCTTAAAATTTTACAAATAAACACAATCAAAATGTACATTCAACTAAAGAAAGCTGTGCTGGTTATATAATATTTAGCTCTCCTAACATTTTATTAATGGAATCAATTGCTAATTTTAATCTTATTTTGGTCACCAGTACATACTAAATCTCTAATCAAAATCCTGTCGCCCTTTTAATCCTTTTAAATTATTATTTATATAACAATTAATTGTTATCATTATTAATTATTATAAATTTACAGTACAGTTTTGATCTTAACAGCATGAAACTGCAGTTTTGTATATAGCCTATTTACCAGGAAACCCTTGAGGGCCCTGTAGCAGTTAAGTAGCTTAATAAGTTGTTCCACTTTAATCCATTTATTTTGCTAAAGCCTTAATAAAATGCAAGCTATTTTAATTTCCATTTATTTACTTTAAAATATATCAAGTTGAATCCTAACTGATTTCAACTGCTTTTGAGGTGTTTAGCTAAACCCTCTTTGAAAATTCTAATGAAGCGGTCCGACACACTTATTTAGGTTTAATGATTTTTGTATTTTAATTTTATGCGTGAAATAGTTCCCTGAATATGATTTTAGTTTGATATTAATTTTAACTCTCGAGATCTGTCTCACAATAATGACATTGTTAAATCAACTTACATAGTTTGCCTCTCTCACTTTCCTATACACTATTCACTTTCACTTATTGGCTTATTTATTTTCACTAAACACTGCACTTGATTTAATTTATTTTAACCCACGCCTTTGGTAATTTTACTTTATTGAATTAATGGCAGTAGTTCTGATGGATAATTTAGGACTCTAATATTCAAAATGTTTGATGATTAAATGATGATAATAAGATTCTACTAACTCACTTTGGAATGCCTACTCATGGTGGGTTACTCGATTGAAAGTTTTTTTTATAACAGACCTCTGTCTTATCTAAATAATCTCCCGCCATACTTTTCCGTGTGTTTTTGGTATTCCTTTGAGATTCTACTATTTTACTTCTGATTGTTCTGATTGATTTATCATTCCTGCACAATTGACATATTTTGAATTATTTTTTGCAAACAGGCTTCAGTGATTCTCATGGAATAACGCTTGATGAGCTATTTGGTGTTTGAAAAAATTCAATACAGCGCACGTGTGGTTGCTACATCCGTTTTTACTTGATATCTTACATCCACTGCCTGACTTGTTTTTAGCTTTGCAGTTTTGATTAAATATTCCTTAATTAATGCGTGTTAATAAATATTTATTAATTTTTTAAATTTTGATGGTAATTATATAAGTCATTGGGACATTTGTGTTTCCCAATATCATCTATTTAGTAGAAATGAAATGATGCAAAATTCAGTACACACCATAGTTACTAAAGAGGACTCTAGTAATTAAATAATATTTAACATCCAGCAGGTAACCAATTGTAAGATTACTTTGTTTTCAAGGTGTTTTTATCATGTAAGGTGTATTGAATTTATGAATGTAAGATATTTTGAACTTAAGGTTTTACCATCTGAAATTACTCACTTTTATAATGGATATTTTGAATGGTAATATTTTCAAGTTTTGGGGGCTCCACCAGATCCGATTTACGGATCAAATATTAGCTTGGCATGTGACATACTCCAAAGAACTAGGTAAAAATAAGTACAGAGAGTTTTCAAAAAATGGTCGAATATATTCTGAAAATTTCTAAAAACAGTTCCTACAATAATTATTTTTCACAATTTTTAGATACATATAAATCTGGTACAATTAATTTCTACTCAATTTATAATTCCAAAAGTAATAAAATGAAAGTTTACATCCACCTAGGGTGGTGGTATTCATTTAATCTCCCATTCTCCGAACATTTAAATCTATGTGTCTTATTTTAATTATTGAATTGGAAATTACTTCTAATTACTAGTACATAATAAAATTGTTAATTTAAACTCTGACACCTCTTCTTTCAATTAATCATTATTTGAATAAATCACTATTGTACTAACTTGATATTACAAAACTTATTATATATTATTTATAGATTTATTTGAATGATATTAAGTTGCTTCGGTGACTGATTTCGATTACTTATGAGGTGTTTTAGAACACTCTGTTCAGTCAATTCTAATAAATCAGTCCCATTACAATTATTTATTAATTAATGGTTATTTATTTTATTTTTTATTTATTTGAATGTTGCTTTTGATATAATGCTCTGGATATGATTTCGTTTGCTATTTAATTTTAACCCTCGAGATCTGTCTTACAAAAAATAAAATTTTATATCTACTTATTTCCTCAATAACACATAGCCTACGGCACTTTCACTGGGTAGATTTATTTATTTTACACTTTACTACTGCACTCTATTCCTTGATTTTGATGGCTCCTATTTCCATTTAACGTAATTAGCTTGACTGAAAACTTTTAGGGATAGAAATAACCAATTGGTAAAATTTCACAATTATAATTTATTACTGAGCAACATATGTTTCACCGTTAGGCATCATCTGGCTACTAAATTGAAATACAGCAAGTATCTTTAAACTAACATACAAAAAAAAAATAGAAGGAGTGGGAGTGACAATGGAACTCGTTGATTCACACCGAATAACGCATAGCAGTGTATTTGTGCCTTAAGTAATTCAAGCTGGTACATCCGTTATAACTTTCTGTTGAAGTAATTTATGTCGCAGCTATCTGGCTTGTTCGAATTGAATTGATCTTTACTGAGATTTATTTATGTAATTATTTTATTTAATTTGTTTAATTATTATTAATAATTTTCTTATTAAGTTTTTATTGGTTGCTGGTGTTTACCAACAACCCTGACACATTTCTGATATTGCAGGAACCTATTACTGAAATCCTATGATATGTTGCAGCCTATTACTTCTATATGTAACTGCAAATAATACCTCTAACTCGTGGCATTCATGATGTTTGTGATAGATCAAAACATCTCTTTTTTTCTCATGCTTATAAATAACATCTATTTAGTACTCATGAATTGCAGCAAGACTACAGTAGGCCTACACCATAGTTACTAAACAGACCTCTAGTATTTAAATAAAACTTGACATCTAGCAGGTTGTCATATAAATTCCTGATATTAATTTAACCTATTACTGAAATGTAACCTATAACTGGAGCCCTTTAGTAATATTTTGTAAAATACTTTATAATAAGTAGTAAAGTGGTATTTTTAAACATTTTAAATGTTTTTTTCTCTTTTCAGGTAATAATCCTAAATCCATCGTAGGAACTAACATAGGTGTGTATTGTGCCAATGCTCTTAGTGAATCTGAAAATGGAGTATATTACTTAGGATTAGAAGGTTTTTCAATAGTGGGCCACAATAAAGGAATGATTTCGAATCGTATTTCATATTTTTATAATTTAAAAGGTAAGCATAAATTTAATAACGTTTGAGTAAATTTGATTTTTTTACAACTTAACTTATTTAACCAGTTTTGATCCTATTATATTTTAAACATAACATATATGTATTTAATTAGCGCAGATATAAAAACCTACTTAATTACTTGGACCATGGTTTTGATTTTAAGAAAAATTTTGGTGGGATAAAAAACCTACCAGGAAGTATGGGATCTCGAAAAGTTTTAAACGTCTGAAACTGCTTTTTAGGCCTACTTAGGATGTACCTCTGTTCAGAGTTGCACAGAATTACAATAAACTTAAATATAAAAATCTTACCTGACGTTACGTTTCTGAGTTATTATTTTATTATTTTAATAATTTAATTACTCATTTTATGAATGACATTTTAGGAAACATTTGTGTCAATATGTAATGTTAGTTACAGTAAAAATAAACGGTATCAGGAAACTGACAAATACTTTCTCCCCCAACGTACTATAACATACTCTACCTTTTCATCAGTAGAATAATAATTCAAAATACCAATTTCTATTATTTTTTATTTTTAGAGTAATTTTCCCATAAAAATACATAAAATAACGGAAAACCCAACTTTTTAAAAAAACGGCTTGAACAATTTTGATAAATTTTTTATAGTTTATAGTACTTTAGGTCCATAATAAACTATAAAATTTTAATCAAAATCGTTAAAACCGTTTTTGAGAAAAGTTTATTTTCCGTTATTTTAACTGTTTTTATGGGAAAATTACCTTTAAAAATAAAAAATTTACAAAAATGAAAAAAACACCTGGTGATACCGTGGTTTAGTACCTCCATACCAAATTTCATCAAAATCGGACGACTTGTTTAGGCTCTAGGTCTGATAACATCCACACACACACACACACACACACCCTCACACACACACGGACACACACCCACCCCCACAGACACCACCACAGGCATCATTCCGAAAACCAATTTTTTAGGTTCAGGGGGACCCAAAACGGACATTTCCACCAAAAACTCAAACTCGAAAATTTTGACGAATACAATACTTTCTCCATATAATAATAATATAGGAATAATCTATTGTTACAAATTAATATACATGAATATCACACCTGTGACCATTGAAAACATTGATTATATAATATATTTATTAACAGTTGGCCACAGATACCAAAAGTATTTATGGCTGCCTCTATCTAATAACCAGATCAGACCAGCCACAGGTTTTCAAAGGTCAGATCAGCCACTGCCTTCATGAGTCCTGCGTCTAAACTATTTTTCAAGTAGAAACATAACGTATGACTTCATATTTTATCTTTCTTTTCTTATCCTTGAATATTGAATTTTAATTAAAATAATATGTTCTTAATGTAGCGAAGGTATTTACCAATGAACTTGGATGTATTTAAATGAAATTTAGTGAAACATCGTAACTGGTTGTGACAGTTTAAATTAGACTTTAATTTATTTTTACTATTGTGCATATATACAAATGAGTTTTAAATAATTATATTAAATAATAATAAAAATGACTAGGAAATGGCAGATAAAATTTTGAGTAAAAATGAATTTATGTTGTTGGTACCAATACTGTTCACTCTTTCATAGTAAAAGATCGATGATCTAACCTCCCCACACGGCTTCAGAGTTATAGTTAATTTCCATTAAACAATTCCTCAAAGAAACTGTTCAGCCCTCTTCGCCACTCTATATATTGTTTCAACTTAAGAAACTTACTAAAAAGCCAACTTTTAGCATATAAAAATGTTAACTTTAACTCACTCCATTATATTTACGTGTGGTGCCTGCCTTTCATGGTACGATGTGAAGTGTGCAGGTATTGTGCAACCTATCAACAAACTCTGGTGGGGATATTATTTAGTTCAGATTAAAATCGAGTGCAACTCCTATCTTTTCCACATGTTTTTTTGTAGCAAAAGTCGTTTTCCGTTTGGACTACGTTCGGTGCAACTCCCGCTGATTATTCAATATTAATACTGTCCTATTATTAATCCTAGTCCCACACACTGGGGTGTGCATCACCCCAGTTAAAACATTTTTTCGCCTGTGGAAGATGATACGCAATGAGGTAAATTTTGGCCCTAGTGTAAATTAAGTTGGCACTCTTTGACCTACTTTGCTGTTATTTAATTTAATTTTTTTCCGCTTACACACTTCATCAGCAACGGATATTTAACGTAAGGGGATCAACTCCCGGTCTTGGTCTATGTTTTTTCACTTGTAATTTAATTAAATATCCCTTGCTGAGGAAGTGTGTAAGCAAAAAAAAAAAATAAATAAATAAATAAAATAACAACAATAATAATAATAACACCACTTTAAGCTGAAAAATAAGAATTAAGATTGTTTTCAATGTCGTAAACACGAGGATTATTCAGTCTGTTGGTTCAATAATTGCAGTAAAACCGTACAAGTAAGATAACATCTACCAATATCTGGAGCGATCGGGGTAGCTCAGTTGGTAGAGCATTACGACGGAAACGTAAAGGTTCCGGGTTCAACTCCCGTTATTGGTCTATGTTTTTTCACTTGTAATTTAAATACTTTGCTGTTGTTATTCACTTCAGTCTCATTTTACCCGTCAATATTGATGTGGGGTGTCTCAAACCCAGTGTGTTGATTGAGTAATATATTTTACTTTAATAGTGTGTTATCTTTTATATTTTTGTACAGCTATGCTGTGGAGTTATTGTAAGAAAACAAATATTCATCGTATATATATTGTGTGTATTATATAGCGTATTTTATGTATATTTCGTGTATTAATTGCATATATAATCGTGTATAGATATTGTTTATAGAATATAAAAAGTAGTAGACCTTGCAGACCCATTGAGAAGTGATGAGATTCATAGGTTATTGATTGACTCTGATGCCGAAAGTATAAGTTAAGGTAAAGGAGATGTATTTGGGGAAAATGACACGGATAATGGCTCAGATTTGTTTTTTTGAAGAATCTGATTATTCAGATGAAGAAAGTGCAGTAGAAGGCGATGATGATACAAACAGTTGGCCAATGACAATATGGCATGCTATTATGGACCATATAAGAGTAATGCAATGACTTTGTACAATGTAAAGCCAGAGAATGAGAACATGCCAAGAAGAAAGTTGTTGCCGTAATTCTCCCTATAAATGATCAGGCCTTTACTACAAGAAAGACTTATAGTATCAAGAGTTCGCAGAAATATACGCTCCACGATTTGTGATATTTTATGGATACAAAATTAGAAGTAAGAAGAGTGCCACAAGAAGAAAGCCGGCAGAGGAAATATTGTTTTTTTGACCAAGGAAAAAACGAAAAACAAATCAGTCCTGGTTCTTCCTGCAAGAGCGCGATGTGTGATGAACATAGAATAGAACTGTGCTATGAGTGTGTTAAGTAGAGAAAATGACATCTTGGCTAAGATAACATAACATAATTAAACAGGTATTTTGTGAATTTTCGATAAATATACTTTGTGTTGTTTACTTTGAAAAATCCAAGGTTTTGCCTGTAATAATACATACTTCTGAAAGCACTGCAAAATCTAACAAATTTGTTTAAAAATTTGCTATTTTTTTATTGTAGACAAACAATAAATTAAAAATATACCGAAGCAGTCATAATCAGGGGTTTACTCGTAGTTTTTCTAGTACTGGAACGCTGCCGGAACTGAACAAAAATACTCCATCGGAAATTTTTGGAAATTTTCACTTCTAAAACTCTTTACGTATCTTTACGTAAATACAATTACGTATCTTTGCCGAGTTTAAGGGTGCAGATAATATACTTACTTTTATATGAAAAGTACACATGTATATGTGAATATTTTTGTACTTTTATATAGCACATAGCAAATTTTAGAGACACATACTATTTCAAGCAAAACATGGCAAAATGTCTCTTATTTAGTCAATAGAATTTATCAGACATTTAAATCCTCGGTAAAAAAATTTAAACCTAAACAAATTTTATGTATTATAGCAAGAAATTACTTTTCTTTTATTATAGCAAGAAATGACTTTTCCTATACAAGAAAAATTAAATGCAAGGAAGCTTATCACGAGAACACACAAATCCAGACGTTAAATTACCGTGAGTCCGGTGTTCAGGTACCTACGTTTAAATATTTTCCTCTTTCGGGGCGCCTTTCGAACTTGTATTTTTGACGGCGTTTGTCAGTGTACACCATTGTTTGTTTGTATTCCATGTTGTGCTCTCATTTGGGGTATTTATATTTTAATTAATTAATCGTGAAATGAAATGAGTTTATTCGATAAGTATTAACCACTAAATGTGGTCCAAATTATGTTATATTTGATCTTATTTTGATTACAACAATTTCATCAATATATGTTGTAAACGTTTTCATGCTGAAAAAGTTAATAATACAATAGTTTAAGCATCGCTGGTTTTTAAACTTTTCGGCCGCCTCGACTCTAAATCATAGGCCTCTTATATTTAGTCTTTTATATTTAGGCCAAAGCCATGCTGGGCGAAAATCGCTTGATCACTGATTACGCAGTATTTCAATGGGGGCTTTCAAATAGGACGCCGGGCTCGATCGAACGATTTTGGGCAGGTCTTCCTCCCGCTACTTCAAGCGGTTTTTGCAAGCGTTTTACAGTCTAGCTTGGTGTCCACTATGCCAGTGTCACTATGTTGCAACTGCGACTGCTAGGAAGGCTAGAAAACCTATTGAGTGAGACTCGGGTTCAGTGCGAACGCATCGCAGATTTTGCTCGGCTTGGCTTGGCTTGGCATCGCTTCGCCCGGCCCGTCTCGGCTCAGCTTTGGTGTGAAAAGGCCTAATTTGTAGCCGTTCACAGCGTTCACCGAACATCAAAGGTGTGCCGCAAAGCTTCGCTGGCAAATTGGCGAGACCGTAGTCTCGGTGAAAGACAGTTGCAAAAAAGGTGTCTGGTGCTCCCATTTCGATTCCGAGCTGAGGGACAACGTGCGATACTTTACTGTAGTTGGCTCGCATAATCGCAACGCACTGTAGTGTGGGGATATCTTGAGGTTTTTCGATCTTGAGGTACAATTCTGAACCGAGTGTTGAATGAATGCGATTGAAGGAGTGGATCTAGTGCAACGTTAAGACAAAACGTATGAAAATTTAATAAAAGCAGTATCGGAACGGCGTTCCGGTACCAGTAAACCCCTGGTCATAAACATGTACCGAAGGAACCAACCGTAGGTTTCAAACATATTTTCATAAAAAATAATTTTAATTAAAAATTTTAACATTTTTGAAATTTCCCAGTTTGTTAAATAAATTTGTATGTGTGTAGGACTAGGGTTAAATCAAGTTATATACAAGTTTGTGATTTAAATATTCTTATTTATAAATATACTTATACTGTTTTGTCTGCTTACATTTTCTATTGTTTACTGTTATTTATTTATATTCAAATTTTCTTTGAGGCATTCATGGAAATTGCATATGTTACAAATAAAATCCAATAGAATGCATTGTAACAAGTCATATGCGACCACTGTAGACGAGGGAATAGTAAAAGAACAGGGAGGCGTTTTGTAGAATATGGCCAGAACAAATTATATAAAAAGACGCAAAGGTTTAAATACATAAATAAGTAAAGTTAAAGTCAAATTTAAGATTGATTTAATAATAAATAAATCATATAAATACAAAAGCAGACATAAAATGTATAAATAATGTAGTACATACGTAACATATATTATGATACAAAATAAAATTCGACAAAAGAACATTATATGAACTAGTATAACGGGCAGGACCTGTGTAATTTCTGGAAATTTCGGTTTTGACAAAAATTTTGTAAAGCGATATTTTCGAGGCAAGCAAGGGAATCTTGAACGTATGTAGTGCAACCTTGGACAAGTTGGGGCGAGCGAGGTGTTATCAGTGAAAACTGACTGTTGAACTCTAACTTGTCCAGAAATGAATAATAACTTAGCCTCTATTTAATGATATTTTAGGAAATACCGGGATCCGGGAATATTATGACCGTACTTGGATTTTTCTAAGGGAAACACTACACTAAACATGGGTGTGTTAACATGCAATTCCTAAGTCGTAATATTAAAAGATTCTTACATAATTAAAGTTTAAAGTTAAGATAAAATTTCAAATATTCTCAAAATCCGAAAAGAAAGTTAGCCTATTTTTGGTTTATACAAAAGTAGACATAAAAGAAATGTTAAATGAGTTATGAACGAATTTTGAGTATTTTAGAAAACAACTAAAATGTCAAAGTTCAGACGTCATTCAAGTATGTAAAGAAATCAAATTTAGTAAAGTTAAAGTATAACATGTAGTAGAGAATGAAAACTTTTAAAGTAAAACAAAGAAAAAATTTAAATATTATTTTAGAAGAAAGGGTGATAGTTTTATACCTTAAAGTCAGGTTTAAAAAAGAAAATTTAAGTTTCTAAGAACTAAAGCTAGAGTATTAATTAGAATGTATTAATGTGTAAAACCACAAGTATATGCAATAAATTTATGAAAAATAATTACATTAATTATGGCAATTTATTAATTATTGCAATTATTGTAATTTTTGAGTAATCTTTAATGAATTTTCTAAAAAAGCCTGAAACTCCTAGGAAAGCTCTTATATTACGTAAGGTTT
>JAGFPH010002734.1:111372-132769 GCA_018207615.1 Philaenus spumarius | reverse complement strand
AGGTTTGCGGTTTATTAACATGAGTTGAAAGATTAACTAATGCTGTACATAGCAAGGTTGATTGAAAATTATTTAAAGACCCTGTGTTCGACAGAACAGATATTGATTCATTAAAAGTCTTATTGTGGGCAGGAAGCGGAAATCCTCCCGAACTATTATCCGAGCCCATATGACTTTTACGTCAGCTGGGATTATTTTCACTAGCTGTATCAACCTTTCGGTTAAAATGATGTAACTATTGTGTTTCCTTTGACAAGTTTTACATAATGATTTCGACATACAATTAACTGTGAGATGTGTACCAAAACAATTTATGCACAATTGTAATGTTTTAATTTTGTCATATCTTTGATTAGGTGACACATTATTAAAATCAGGACAAGAAAATAGTTTATGAGAATCCTTGTTACAAATTAAAAACAGATCAGATCTGGAAGCTGAAGTATGAAATACAGATCTTGACATTTTCATTGGTGATTTACCTTTGACAGGTGCAGTAGCAATGTCCTTTTTGACAAAAGGTTTAAAATTAACATATGGCTTGTTTATTGTCTCCAATGGTAAAGCATCTTTTAAATTTGCACACTCAGTCTTTAAGAAATTAATTAATTCTTGAGTTGTGGGTAACCGTCGAACGGTTTTGCGTGAGCTTTCAAAGCGTTGACGAGTGACGTCATCAAGTTTTCTTAATAAAATGGTAACTAGAGTAAATTAATTTTGAATGTCATAACCTAATACAGTTAAAGCTTGTGAATTACTACGAAATATATCTATGTAACGACGTATTTCTGGTAATGAATGATGCTTAAGGGAAGGTATGTCAATAATTTTTGATATATGATAATTAACCAATCTGCGAATATTTTGGTATCTATCGCATAATGTAGCCCAAGCAATGTCATAACTTTCGAGCGTTATAGGTAAATTTTGAATTAGATTTAAAGGTTCACCAGTTAAACATGAAATTAAATATGAAAATTTCTCAACAGCAGTTAAAGATTGATTATGATTAATACTATTGCCAAACATATAGTAAAAGGTTGTCCACTCGTTTAAACTGCCATTAAATTGTTTTAGCTCCAATTTTGTTAAGTTGACAGAAACATTAACTTGTTTACGTTCTGTGGTCTGTGTATTATTTGCACTAATTGGCTCTTCCCTGTTGGGGAATACACTTTTAAGAATATAATTTATTTCTACAACAATGTCTGCTATTTCATCTTGCAATTTACAAGCTTCTGTTTGATCAAATCCATCCAGATCTTCATCGCAAGAAACTTGATCAAATAATTTATCAAACGCACTTGATTTTTTTTTGTGCCTCTTCATTAAAAGCTGTAAGCTTATTTTTTAGCACTAAATTTAAACTATCGGTTCCAGATTCACATATTGCTTGTATATGTGATAAAATCTTAAGAAGCCTATTCTTTGTAACAGTAGATTGCCTTACAAAGGTGGCAAAACACATTTTGACAATAAACTATAGTCACTATATTTGAGGTATAAGTTTGATAAAATTATCAAAATTGGATAAATAATAATCGAAATTAATAATAAGAGTTGCTTATTATCAATTAACAATGAAATAAAATGATCACAACCTCCAAACGATAAGTAAAACCATTACAACAACTTGAATATACAATTGTATTTTATGTTTTTGTTTTGAAGTTTGACAGCTGTCAAATAAAGTTTACAAATATCCCGCTAGGGGTGACTGCAGAATGAATAATAATTCGACTTTAGAAGCAGAAGCGCTGTTGTAGTAACTTGTGCGTGAACACGACTGCGCAGTAGACCAAAATTACAAATGGCGACATTTGATGAAATGTGATACTGTATTCCAAAATTAAAATAAATTAAAAAACCTAATTACAAAGCGAGATTCAATAGATCCAGCCTCCGAGGGACCAAATGTTGGGTAATGCGATTGATTTAACACCGAGGCAACAGCGAATGGTTTTTCTAATCTATTTGTTCAAATTGGAATTGGTAAAAGAAAATTATAATTGCTTGAAAGGGCTTATTACACAGAAACCAGTGTTTGAAGTATGATTGATTCAGATTGATGGTAATACAAGTTGAATAATTAGCACTTATAATAAACCATTTATAATTAGGTTGGTTGTCATGTTTATGTAATAATTAATTATTTAATGTTACAGTACCTTGAATATGGCGACGTGCCGTCCTTGCAGTTTTTATCTTGAAATACACAACACACGCGTGAACGCACAATAAAGTAAAAATAAGTCACAAACACATAATAATACAGTTTATAGTTCACACTTATTACAAAACATGTCAAAAATTATATACAATTAAAGTTCACGTGGTAAAAACCTACCATAGACTCTGTATGGTTTTGCGGTATTAAATAAAGAACGAATTTGTGATGATTCACTGACAATGTCCTTATTTAATGAATTGAAGAATGTATAACTGGACAGTCGAAATAATAAAAACTTAACAAAAAAAGTAACTGAAACTTTGTAACTATTTTATATGATCTCCGTGCGGTCAAAGCCAGAAGCCATCTACAACTGTACAATAAAACGGTTATCGAGAGAGGGGATGTTTTGATAATTATTCTGATTGAACGGGCAAAGTCAATATTAAATAAAGGTTTCGATACTGAACAATGGGAGTAATCTTTTGTCACAAGGTAAGAATTGGAGCGGGAAGGCGAGCCAATCAAAAGCGAGCAGACAGAAATACCAACGTACGACCAAAACTAATTACAGAGAAATAATAGTTTTAGTTTATTAATTAGTTTAAACTAGGAATAAAAAAGTAATGTAGGAAGGAAAACTAACAGGATAATTAGGGAAATCGTTTGGAGAGGAAAAGTAAAAAAGGGAATTTCGATGAAAGAAAAACACATTGTAAGACGAGAAGCTGGCAAACAAAATAGTGGGAAACAGCCCTATATAAGCACCGGACACGGTGGCTGATCTTCTTATAAGATTTTTAATTTCTACCTAAGGATTTAAATTGCATCTTACGTATTAGAGATCAGTATTCACATATTACCAGGACTTACAGGTGTTACCATGTTATTTGATGTTCATATAAGTTACAACCAATATTTAACAAAGGACGACTTCAATGAAGTAGCATACCGACTTCATTTTGGAACTTCAGGATACCGACCAGCGAGCTTACTGACATGAGATAGTAACGACGAGGGAACTGAACAAGCGAATCCAGGATTACAAGAAGACATCCGTAATCATGTGACATCTGTAAATCCTCTAGAGTACAGCTTTAACAGAGGAACACGCCTACAAGACCACAGCATGCTGTTCACCAGTATACGACGTCAGGCACGAGACCACAATCAACGAGAGTGACTCAACCAGTGGCGTAGCCAGGATTTATTTTTGGGTTGGGAGGAGGTCTCTCCCGGAAGACAATTTTGAAATTAAAGTCATCAAAATGACGTTTTATGTCGCCCTAGACTCACAAAAATAACAAATATGTGTTAAAACTTTCCAATTTGTTTAGGTATTTTTAGTGATTTTGTATAGGAAATTATAGCTATTGCTATGGTTTGCATTTTATCTTTATCATAGTCACATTTACCTACTGATCCAATGAATGACATAGATTGGTTTCCTGGTTTGTACAGTGTCTTGCAAATGGAATGGAAAATGGACCGCAAATGGCGAATGGATTGGTTTAAAGTAATCCATCAACATTTATTTTAATTGTGTTGTGTTAGTGTTAATTACATAACACAAGTAATTTGACAAAAGATAATTTATTGTACTTTTGTACATACAAAATAATAATAATACTGACATACATACATATTGTCAGTAATATCTATTGCACTATTTTAGCGTCTACTACATAAAATAATTGTCATGAAACAAAAATTTCTGTCTGAAAGTTCTTGCCTATCCCTAAAGTTCTTGTAAATTAAAATGTTAACTTTATAAAATAATTTTTCTGTTCCCTTTTGACATCACATCTAATACGTCATTAGCAGTAAACTTTACAGGGTGGTGAATTGACATGAGTGCGAGTCCAGTCAGCCGTTCACTTTCCATGCTGTTCCGAAGGTGTGACTTAATTCTTTTCAACGAGGAAAACGATCTTTCTACTTCACTTGTGGATACTGGTAGTGTAGCTAGCACACATAACAAGTGGTGGATGTTTAGATTGAAGTTTTTTTTGTCACACTCGTTCAAGTCTTCGAGTTTGTGGGGTCTGTCTTCTTGTTCAAACTTTTGACACTTTGCACACCAGAGAAGATATTCTGATTTCACTTCTGCTTCTGACGCACTGTCGCTATAAACCATTTCCAGTTTACCAATAGCCTCCATTTTTTCCGAACTCGCATATTTTGGTATCAGAATCTCAAGTGATTGTAAAATGTTTGTTTTTTCCATAACGCTCAACTAAGGCAGAAATTAGTTCGTCCAACCAAGGAACGAAAATTGTTCTCCGAAAATACTCCTCAGGGCTGTAGTGCGGGTGATTATCTCTCGTTGTTTGCCTAACAGTTTGGCGGGACACGTCTATATCACTTTGAAAATGTCAACTTCAATCACTTGGGTTTTTTTAATAGGCCTGAAAACTGTTACACATCATTATCAGCTGATGGTTCACGTAAATGTTTCAGTACATCAAGGCGAACCTTAAAGCCGATGACAGGTTACATTGTGGACTTTGAAAGTATTTAGATAGTGGTAAAGTTAGGTTGAAGACAAAGTCGCAAACAACCAGGCCCAAAATAAAACTACCTTTCTCGACTGCAGCTAAAAGTGTCGATGCCGTTGTTGCTATTGCTCTGTGAGTACAAGAAATATCTTGAAGGCTTAACACTATAGCTGGAAATAGTTCAATAAATGAAGTAACTGCATCTTGCCTTTCGATAAATCTAGTCTCACAAAGACCTAATAGGCGTTTCTTCTTTGATTCTGGTACCAAGGCTTTTATGTTATTTTTCATTATTTCACCAGCCTGAGAGTTGTTTCTAAACATATTTGATACTTCTGCTACAGTAACGAGGAAATTTCGGATGGACGGGACCGCAAGAGAATCACTCAGAACTAAATTCAAGCGGTGTGATGCACAGTGCACATACAATGCTTTTAGGCCAGTCGGTAGGGGTAATTTTAGACCAAAAGTTCCAGTAATTTACAATACGGCTGATTTTCTTTTTATAAGTACATTAAAGTATGTAGATTATTATAAAAAAAGTTGACCAGTCTATCAATTTCCCAAAGTCGAAAAAAAAATCGAAAAACATTTTGTTTGTATTATCCTTAATATTTCGACCTGGGATGAAGATAAATAAAAATAAAAAATACCACCTTGTAGGGAAAGTATTTTCCAATAAAAAATGTCATATGTATTTTTTCCTCCGAGCAATGGTTTGTCTGGAAAAAATTCGATAATGCAGGTATGTATTTTGCAGCAGGGGAAATCACTAAAAGTTGAAATCTCATTCATATATGAAGCGTTGGCTCATTCTAAATTGGATGAATTCTTAATATATCGAATTGAAACTTGACATAGGAGTTAAAATATATATATTTTAAACAATTATGCTGAGTCTCATCTTGTTATCTTGAAAATGACCCGATCTAGAGACTTGACACTTGACTTATAAAAAAAAAATCAGCTGTATTGTAAATTACTGGTAGTTTTAACCTACACCGACTAGGCTATTTAGGGGAAACTTCTTGTATTCTCTGATGAACACCAGATAAGGGGCCACTAAATGTTGAAGCTCCGTCATAGCCCTGGCCGACTAACTTGTCCATATTAAAGCCCAAACCGCTGCTGCACATATCCAAAATAATAGTTTTTCTTACTGTTTTTGTGGTCAAATCGCCTAACTGTGTAAATGATACAAAATCTTCTTTCAATATAGGGCTAAGTATAGTGTCATTTGACACATATCGAATACACGGAGAAAATAGTTCCTTTCCAGAAACATCTAGTGTTTCGTCTCCCAAAATGGTAAAACATTCGTCATTATTTACAGATTTTACAAGATCTGTTTGAATTAAATTTCTACAAACACGTATGTATGACCTCATTCTGAATGTCTGGGCTAACATACATAGCATTACGATTACTTTTTTCAAGGTGTTCCTTTAAATAATTATTATCATTAGTGACACGAAACCTTAAAAGGGACCTAAAGGTTTCCTTCTTCAGGTTTCTTTCTTAAAAGGTTTTTCCACTCTTATGTGGCCGTCATCTCTATGCCCTCTTATGGGTAATTTATTCTCCCCACAAACAATTAAGGTTTCAATAATTGGATTCAATAGAGCTCTGTTTTTCATTCTTTCCTAGGTTCTTGAAGGTAGCCACATCGTCAATTTTGCCACCTTTATATTATAATTTTCTGCAGCGACCAGTTACAAATAGAAAATTTGTGGTAGTTTGTGTTACCAAATTTTTTCACGGCATCCTTCCATTTCCTAAAAGGGAGCCTAATTTTTGGTTAGCCCCTTTTCCAACATATTCAGAGCAAAAAAGTACACAATACTTGCAAAAAACACCATCTTCATCCTTGCTTGCTGGTGCTGGCAATGGCTTGAAGAATTTATAAATCTTATTGCTATTGCCACTATTGCTACCACTGGGAGTATTAGATTCCTTTTGTCTTTTCATGTTTGCTACACTTCACACTTTAATATTGACTTCAATAATATTGTAATATTACCTTTACCGTACCACCACCATTAAGAGAAAGGTTTGTCACTACTCTCAGACTGGCCAGACAAACTGTTTTCCCCATTCCATGCTTTCACTGAGCCCTTCAATATGCTTTAACCCGCCACTCCACAAGCTTAACCTGTTTTCGGCTTACTCTTACCGTTATATTGTTTTGAGTGATTTCGTTTTCAAAAATTTCAAACTGTTCATGGTTGTGTTCAAATGAAGTGTTATTCTCTGAAAACGGGTGTTCTCTTTTCTGTTTTAAACGTTTCTAGTTTTAGCCTTGTGGAGTCGTCAAATTATTCCCCAAAATATTGATACAATGATTTAGAACTATGAAATACCTTATTTATGTTATTTTGCCATAAATATATACAGTTTTATTTTTATTCAGATGAAACAAATTGAGGTTATTTTAAATAACTAACCAAACTATTGATATAATGATTTAAATCTATAGAATATAAAAATAGCATAATATAAAACATTGAATTTTTTCTAAATTTGGGGGGGGGGGGTCGTAAGCCGGCCAACTTAAGCGTACCGGTATCTAAGGTCTGTGAAAAGCGTACTTACGTTATTTCCCCAAGTTAAATTTGCCTGATTAAATTCATATAAATTTATTGAATATACTGAGTTAGGTAGGATGATGAATTAGTTGATTTTGTGTTGTTTTATTTAAAGTCATAAGTAAATAAATTAAAGTAACGCTAAATTCAAAACAATTAAATAAAATTGGTAATTAAAAAGTTTATCAAAGATAAAATAAATTAAATTGAAAGTAATTAAATAATATTAAAAGCAAGTAGAGTTACAAAATTGTCTGTCTGCGTAAATTAAGGAGAATATAATATTAATTTGATTAAGTTTTGTAATTGTTGGAACGATTTCAACAGAAGAAGAATATTTTAATTTAGGTTTTTAAAGTTGAATAAATCATTAATTTTTAGTTTTCAGTATACAAAAAATTAATTATATTTTTCACTTACCTTTTGTTTGAATATTCCATCACAATATTTACTAGTATTTTAAGTATTATCACAGTGTTTAATTATAAAAATATCCGAAGAACAAATAAAGTAATTTACAAGGTCAGTTCCACTGTATTCATTGCTTAGAGATTAATTAAAAGTAAAAATAAATTCTTGTGTTCTGAACTGAGCTTAATTAAAAGTAAATTAAATTTTGATTTCTGGAAGTGTAGTATTGAACGTTTTTTAGTCAGGATATTTATACAGCTAAATATTAATATTCGACTACCTGTTATATCACCTAGGCCAGACAAAGCAGATTGCCTGTTTCTTCCAGTAGGTGATTTTAACTTATTTTGCAACTATTCTAGAGAATTAGTGTTCCCAAACTTGGGGTACGTCACAATTAATAAATGTCTCTAGGAAATAACCGTTGTAGAACTTTAAATTAAAAATAGTGCGTGCAAATTGATATTGGGACTAAAAAAGACAAAAAACTAATACGTTTCACTTACTTAAGACAAAAAGTTTACATCTAAAACATAATAGTGTACATGGGATATACCGATGCAAAGAGTAATGCAAACTTCAATAATCACAGTTGGCAGCGTTGGAGAACGGATATGGAAATTTGGGAAGATAGACGAATTACTTCCTTCTTCTCAAAAGTTGCATCATGGTTGTCGGTTGTGTCTTTTAACAGTTCAAATTACATCGACAAAAATCAGTGTATTTTTGTTAAAATCGAAAAAAGTTTACAGTCCTAGGACTAAATATTGTTCTAATGTATCAAATGTATATATTGAAACGAATTTTCTTCGGGAAATTAAGGAGTTAGATTGAAATTGCATCACATGTGACTGATTACAAGGGTTCTACGAGCTAAACAAGTGAAGTGAAACGTTAAAAGACTGAAAATTGGGCCCAAAACAAGTATTAATTATAGAAACTACCAAATTTGATTGAATTCGGACATTTAGAACATTTTTTGTAAATTATATTCAAGTTAATTTTGGTCATATACTTTTTATTCTGCTTATACAATCATTAGCTTTAAATATTATTTAAAGCCAAGTTTCTGCTTCTTGAAAATAATAATTTTTAAATTAAAACAAATGTTATTTAATAATATGTCTTGTATCAAATTTGTTTCATGTAAAATAATTATCATCATGTGTCAGTTAACATTATAAATACTTTGTGACAGTCAAGCAGC
Organism: Philaenus spumarius; assembly: GCA_018207615.1. NCBI lineage: Eukaryota > Metazoa > Arthropoda > Insecta > Hemiptera > Aphrophoridae > Philaenus > Philaenus spumarius. The sequence goes on along the minus strand of JAGFPH010002734.1, from coordinate 123,898 downwards.
ACTTAAAGCGCTGTACTCAGTACAAGTCACATCCAAACTGGTGAAGGAGTGCCTCTCAACACTAGTCAGACTTTCCACATTAAATATGGTGAAATTGAGATGGGTGCCAGGACACAGTTTCATTCCAGGAAATGAGATGGCAGATGCTTTTGCAAAGAAAGGAGCATCTACACCATTCATGGGGGCGAGAGCCAATGTGCTGCATTAGCCGTAGCATGGCCAAGAGCGCAGTAAAAAACTGGGCCAGGGAAGAGCAACGCCAGAGATGGTGTAGATTACACGGTACACGCAGAGTAAACGATTGATCAAGGGCTAAGCTTATAAATCCCTAATCAAGTTAAACCGACCACAACTCAAAAGAGCCGTAGAATTCATTACTGGACATGACCAGTTCAGGAAACACCTAGCAACAGTGGGAATGCTGTCGGCCTTGTAATCAGGCAGAAGAGTCAGCAAGACACGTCATATTTGAGTGCAAGATACTATAGCGTAGGAGGAGGAGGCTCTTTGGAATCCAGCAACCAGGAAACGAAGAAGACACATACTTGGTAGAGGAGTCCACCCCAGAATAATCTAATCTAATCTAATATTATAAATCACGATGCCTTGAATTTTATTTATCTACCGCAAAATCTTGCTTAATGAGTACTAATCCAGCTATACGTCCCACAACTGAGAAAATTTTATTACAATAGTTAATTTATTTATTTAGCTCTAAAATATGTCTGAAATAAGAAAAAGTGATGCCATCTTGGTTCTGGTAAGACGTACAAAATATGTTTGCCACGAACGAACAGAACCATATAGGCATAGAGCTGACGTCATAGGCATTGACAGATGATATCTGAATAACAGATGGAAATATTAAGGTAAACAAACATTGATTTTGAGGTTAGACTTTTTTTAGTTTTCTTTTTAAAGTGAATCAGTCATTATAATTTGTTTAAAATAAAGCAAAATTGCTACATTTTATTAATAAAATTTACATATCATTGTTTTTTAAATTCACAAATATTTGTTTAAGACTTAGTATACATTTCCGTAGTCCTTATATTTTTTTAAACTTTTAACACAATTCTAAAATTCTTTTTGTAACACTTAACGTTGCAAATGGCTTTCCCAACGTAGGGAAAATAAAGTAAAATAAAATCCCACTTGTAACGTTGCAGCACTTACAATATTAAAATAGAAAAACATAATGGCAACACCAATGGGTACAACACTTGGATTCAACATAATTAAGTCAATATTTCGGTTATAACTAGTTTGTATCTTATATAGATATTACATTAATAATATTAATTTTACATGTTTAAACAAATATTATGGAATCAAAATTATAGAACAAATTAAAAAAGACTCCATAAATTTTTGGAAGGCCCCAAAACAACTTATAATTAATTACATTTTTGGCAACTCAAATTGACAACCTATAAAATTTATAATTATATGAAAACTAATCTGATTACTCTTCAATGACCCATGTTGTGAAGTCAATTTTATAAGATTTATTATATTTTATTAATGGATAAATTTATGGAAAATAACCACTCAAATAGTCTCTCTTGGGAGTTCAGTTAGGTTCTCAATTGATAGGAATTGCATTATACAGGTATATAATAATTGTCAAGGTAATTTATTAGCATTAGGCTTTAACATTAAAAAAAAAAACATTTAAATAAATAAATTAATTAAGACATTTTATTTTAAATTCATTGTTCAACAAGTCTTATTATAAATATCGTACTTTCAACTGTGTTAAAATCTCAGCTGATAGGATGCTTTACAAGTTAGCTTGGGAAGCCTAAGGGTACAATTGTATTTTGGTGTTACAGTATATGAAAATAAAAGAGAAAAGATTGAATAAATAGGTAAATTTTATTTCGGTCTTTATTGGAACTTGAAAGATAGATAATGACAATATGTGATTAACTAAAGAGTTTAAAATTTAATTATTCTCAATTTTAAAAAAACTATAAAAATCTGAATTGTAAGAAACGCTATCTTGAATCAAATGACATTTCAATCAGATATACATTATATCTTAACCTGTGTGGCTTTTTAACTATTCCAATTTAATTTATGAACTTTTTAATGAACCTATTTAAATCTTTTAATAAATATTTCACTTGCAAACTACATAAATGTGTCTATGCCAGCTCGAGTGCCTCTTCCCCGAGATAAAAATCTTCAAAGAAGATGGATGATATTTAAAATAAGACTGTTAAACAATTATTTAAAAAATTAATTTCTTCATAAATTTATTTATTTAAATGGTTTTTATTTTGAAGCCCAATGCTAAAAATTTATCTTGACAATCATATACCTGTAATTGAAATTAAATTTTCTATAATTTAGTAATTAATTTAACTTCAAAGAGAGACTATTTGAGTCATTTTTTGTCATACATTGATCCATTAATAAAGTATAATAAATCATTTACTGTCATTTACTAATTGTGGGTTAACTAAATGTTCTTAAAACCAGTTATTTAACAATACGTAACCTTTATGTCCTAGTAACTCACCAACACTAAACACTTTTATTGATGAAATATTTTTCCCTTTAGGTCCTAGTATTAACATTAATGATACATGGATCGGAGGCCTGGGAGTATTACGTCTAGCAGCAGAAAGCATTGCCGATGGAAGCATACCAGCAGCAATCGTTGGTGTATGCAATCTACATAGTATACCACATTATTGCAAACTATATGAAGGTTTAGATGTAATCTGTTCGGATGGAAAGTGTCGTTCTTTTGATAATGAAGGTAGGCTTCTCCTGCAAGGCTTTCTTCATAATTAGATCAATAAAAACTAACTCAATAACGTTAAGGATGTCCTTATTATTTATATATTCATGTACACATAAGCTAAAAACCATGTTCTCACTCACTGACTGACTCATCACAAAATGTCTGGAACGAAAAACTGATTACCATGCAATTTTGAATACAGATTCACCTTAACTCACATGTGCTCACATCACTATAAAGACACGGTTTTTAGGTATTCAACAATTAAAACGTCATAAGGCCAGAAGAAGATAAATGACAATAACTTATAAACTGCTATACTGATAACCATGGAATTAGCTAATCAGGTTTATTTATCTTACCTTTAATGTGGTGACTGACAAACAGTTTTTCAAAATTCGAGTATTTAAAGGCAGTAAATGCCATTAAGCAAAAAGCAGCTTATAAAAAATATCTTCCAAACAATCAAACTGTTGTGGACTTTAATAAATTGTGTATTGATAGTATTATTGATAGTACTGATTGCAGTATTAATTCTCGTATAAGATTAATAACCAACAAATATATTGAACAAAACTAACCTTTATTTAATGTACTACTTGGTTATTTGATATTTTCACTTATTTGTTTTCAACAATACTTCATTATAAACATATGTTAATGCAAAGAGGTTAACAAAGTAAACTGCTAAAATTCTCAAATTCTTATTTGAAAGTGGGGTTTATTATTGGAAAGAATGTTTGATTTTGTATTAAAATTGCTTGAATTAGGCTTGTTTGAAACCTAGTTTATCTGGTATTGACTGTGCTTGAAAAGGTATTTGAGTATACAACCTTGAATCGAGCTTAGAAGCTTCTAACACAATATCCTTGAACTCTGTTACGTCAGATTGTAAGAGATGTTCACGGATAGAATTATCTTTGATTCCTAGTATGAATTGAGCCCTAAGAAAAATATCAGCTACTGATGTTTTACATTCACACCGAGAGATAAATTCACAATTCCCTCTACACATTCTTAAATTAGTTACAAAACAAAAATTGACGTTTGATACTAAAACATTTTTCTTTGGTGCAAGAAGACTCACTGGACTGACTCATCAAACCATAATTTTTCATGTTCGTGTTCATAACAAAACCTAGGCAATATTTATGTTTTATATGTCATCTCTTTAAGAAACGAAGAATGTCATGTGTCATATGAAACTGTAGAAACTGTTTCATATGTCATGAAATGTTAAACTGAAGTTTATCTCACCTCATTTGTTCACTGTGCTAACCAAGAAACAGGATTTAGTCATACGACTGTAAAATTGCTGAAAGTGACTTTAGGCCGAAAAAGGTCTACAGCATTAAATCTGCAAGTACAGTGCAGATTGTTATGCAATTTTTAAAACGGAACATTTTGTTCAGTATTTCATTTTTCAGTCTAGGAAATTGTTTAATTTACTAATGTTTCTTATAGTTTAATGGAACAAATTGAAGGTGACATCAGTATTTTAGTAAACAATTGCCGTAAACTAATATTTATATAAATATACAAGTTATTATAAAAGTTAAGATTATTTCACGAGATATCATTTTGAAGATTATAATTATTACGGTATGTTAACTTTTAATATAGCTACTAAAAAGTTTACCAAAATATACCTGACTCTGCCAAAAATTGTTATCTTCTACAAAATCTTTTTTAAGCTTAATTACTTACTTTATTTCCGTCACGTTACTTTCTTCTCTCTTGTGTATGACGCGTTTCGGAGATTTACTCCATCATCCGACACTTATCATTCTTGCGAGGTCGTCAAACATTACACAAAAACACATCAACACAAACTCTGAGTACATATTAAAAAACTTTGATGCGTGGTATGCATCCTGTATGGTGGTCCAAGGACAACTGTTGTTACAAGGTTAAATAACCATGCGGTGACATTTGTTAGTAAGCCCCGTATATCTTGTATGTTGATAGCCGTGTCGTACAAAGTTTTCGAGGAGAATTGCAGATGGTTATTCATGACTTGGTATTCATTGTTTTTAAACGCTTCGTAAATTTCATACCCGTCGATAGCATCCAGAATTTTTTGCCTTTTTTGCATTATTCAATGGTATCAAATTGGTTTCAAAGTCAGTATAGCCATGGTTTTTTTTCTATCAGGTGGCGTGCATAATTCGATTTATTGCAATATATGTTTTTTTGTGTAAATATTCTTTGAACCTCTGATGGAACGCTCTTCCTGTTTGCCCTTTATAGAACGAATCACATTCATGCAAATTATATTGTAAATCCCAATTTTATATTAAACATTTTTTTTACTGAGAAGTTTTTTAATGTTTTTGTTGGTTTGAAAAGCTGTAGTAATGTTTTATTTTTTGAAACTATATTCGGTAGTATGTTTCCGTACTCGCAGGCTATATAGGTGGTTTTTTCACCAGGTTTGAAAGATTTACTGTTTTTATTCTGTTTTTTTATTTAATAAGGTGTTTATCATAGATGTCTTATAACCGTTAGCCGTGGCAATATATTTAATAGTATTCAGCTTCTCCAAGTAATCTTCCTGTCCGAGCGGTATTGCAATGAGCCTATGTAACATACTGTTGTAGGCGGCTGTTTTTTGAGACGTGGGGTTTTGCGATGTGGAATGTTTAGTGATGTCTGCGGTTGTAGGTTTCCAGCAAATTTTAAATTGGAATTTATCTTTATGTTTGATTACAGTTAGGTCCAGGAAATTTAGTGTTGCATCCATTTCTTTTTCACATAATTTCATATAACTGTTAATACTGTTCATATAGTTTGTTAGATTTTCTGTCTGTCCTAAAATTGAAATTACCAATGTGTCATCAACATACCTTGCATAATATATTATTTGGTTGCGCATTTTATTTAGGTTTGATATGAGGTACTTGTTTTGGAAATGGTTCAGACAGGGCCGGATTTAGCATTTTGGTGCCCCTAGGCCCAATATCTTTTTCCACCCCCTAGTCCAGTTAAAGTTACTTCCCCAAAAACCATTGTTAAAAATTATACCAGGCCTATATGTTAATTGCTTAAACACCACTCCACGGTGCAATTTTATCATTGCAAGTTTTTTGAGTAATTTACTTGGTTCTGGGCTTAACAAAATGCCGTCTTAAAACACTTTTAGTAATTTTATGTATTAAATAGTGAGCTCACGTTTGTGAGACTGAAACAAAACGATCCAACCCGCAGAGCATTCCCGCAACAAAGCATGGCCATTGCTATATTAATAACTTAGGTTGTTCAATTTAGTCATATGGGCAAATAAATAAAAAAAACTCTGTAATACATTATAAAATAGGTTTAATCTCAGAAACACAGCTTACTTGAAGTATTTTGATAAAGTGACACAAAAACTGTGATATAAAGTAAAACTAGATATTTTGTATGTTTTCCTTAAGGCAATAGATGTACAGTAGAATGGACGATAGTTGGGGAGGGGTCAATGACCGTGACACTGCTTGTTGATGCGTAATGTTAAAAAATAGTTTAACTTTAGGCCTACCAACAATTATTTGTTCCAATGAACTTCAAAATCAGAATGACTTTTTGTAATCAATTCAAAAAATATGTTAAGTTATGGCTATTTATTTTTATTTCTAGATATTTTTTTAATATTTTTTTTCTCTCGGCCGTGCGCCCCCTGGGAGCTTGCGCCCATAGGCACGGGCCTATTGGGAAATCCAGCCCTGGGTTCAGATAGATGAACGCCATTAGATCCGAGAGTGGCGAACCCATAGCTAAACCTTCTTTTTGGATATAATATTTATTGTCGAAAGTAAATTAGTTTTGGCCCAATATTACCGATACAATGTTGATCAATTCTGTTATTACTTCTGTGTCTAAAATGTTGGATTCAGTGAGGCGTTCTCTCAGAATATCTATTGTTTTGTGGTTGGGTATGTTTGTATAAAGATTGACAATAGACGCGATTTTATAATTGTGTTTCAAGGTTATGTCATTAATCTTATTTATAAATTCGATACTGTTTTTAATGCTATTTTTGTTTTTTAAATTTATGCAGTTGAATATGATTAAAGATAGTTATTGGGAGGTCTTGTATCCAGGCACGGTTTTGAAATGAATGAGGGGTCTGATGGGTGTGTTAAGTTTTGTGTATTTTTGGTCAGCCAGTGAAATGTGGAGCTTCAGCGTTTATAGGTTTTAAATAGCGGCGTGTTTTCTGTTTAAACAGATTCATGGAATTATTTATCTTGTTGTTTAACGTTTTTACGAATTTTTGGGTTGGGTCTTTGAGAACCTGTTCAGTGTTGTTATTCCTTATGAAATCGTTTACCGGTACCAAAAATTAAGACTGATATCAGTTGAATATTAAAATAAACAAACATAAACAACTAAGGCAGCCTGGTTGGTTGCTTAAATGTGTAATTATGTTGAATTGTCGACGGAACTAAATTAATCCGAAGAAATGGCGAATGTAAATGCTTTATTTATGCTTGTATTTATCGACATCCAAAATGACTACTGTGTTCCTTTATCTGCCTTTGTAATAAATGCATTATTGTCTGACAGCATGTTTTTAATTGTTTTATTAGTTTTAATTCAGTCACTATTAGTTTATTAGTTTTGATGAGTCAGGGATTTGGATAATGGGGGATATTGTTGTGGTATATTTTATTTATGCGTGTCCTGAGATCCTCATTAATTAATATTCTAGTTTCGTTGTGAAATTCGTAATTCGGTATTGTTTTAATTGCTGCTTCGGTGTTAATGATTTCTTGTACTATATGGTTTTTATTATATTGTTTTAAATTTATATTTAAGCCCTTTATTCAGCTTTTCAGCTTTTCGAACCAACAAAAACATCCAAAAACTTCTCAGTCAAAAACCAAAAAAAGATTTAAAATATAAAACTGGGATTTACAACTAATTTGCGGTGAATGTGACTCATTCTATATAGGGCAAACAGGAAGAGTGTTCCATCAGAGGTTCAAAGAACATTTGTCCAAACAATAAATCGAATTATGCACGCCACCTGATGGACACAAACCATGGCTATACTGACTTTGATACCATTGAATACATGCAAAAAAGGCAAAATTATGGATGCTATCGAGGAGTATGAAATATACAAACAAAGCGTTTAAAAACAATGAAAACCACGTCATGAACGACCATCTGCAATTCTCTTTGAACACTTTGTACGACACGGCTATCAACATACAACATACAAGATATGTATGTTACTAACAACAATTGTATGTATGTTGTATGTTTAATGTATTTATGTATGTATTGTATAATGTATGTGTGTTACGGCTTACTAATAAATGTCACCGCATGGTTATTTAACCTTGTAAGGACAGTTGTCCTCGGACCACCATACGGGATGAATCCCAAGCGCAAAACGTTTTTTTATGTACTCAGAGTTTGTGTTTATATGTTTTTTGTGTAATGTTTGACGACCTCGCAAGAGTGATAAGTGTTTGACGATGGAGTAAATATCCGAAACGCGTCATACAAAAGAGAGAAGAAAGTCACGCGGCGGAAATAAAGTAAGTAATTAAGCTTAATTATATTATTTTGACTTGGATTCCAAAGAAACATGAATCTTAAGTCTTTTTTATTTCTTTTATTACAACTGTTACCATCTATTAATTTTGTATAAATAAAGATACAGTATATGGATAAGTAATTAAATATAAGGTTTTTCAGCAACCGGGTATCCTCGCAGCGAAAGTGTAGTTGCCTTCTTCTTGCAGAGAAAGATAGATGCTAAACGTAACTATGGCACAGTAGTGCATGTAAAAACAGAGCAGTTCGGTGACAGACAGTGTGGCTATGTACGTTTTGAAGAAGAAATGGTGACGAAGATGTTGAGAGAATTCTACAAGGAATGTAAAGTGAACCCTTCTTCCATTTCCTATTTGGAAGCAGATGGCTCTGCAGTTAAGGTTAGAGATTTAGAAATAATTATAGAACTGTATTGCAAAATATGTACTTAGAATTCTAGTTTTAATTGTCATGGGTTATATTAATTTTACGGGACTTACCCATTTAACTCCACATTAATTTGAACAGTTTTCCCTACGATCCAACACTCGTGCCACTAAACAAATAGTACACATTCTTAGCACTCTAATTTTAATGATGTTAGTATCATTGTAAAACTAAAATTTTTAACTTTGATATTATTTTTGTATAAAATATATTAATTGTTGTGTGACATACCACATTTTCGAATTTCTTCAAATACTAGTTGTCCTCTGCTGAACTGAAAAATGTAAACTTACTTGTTTGTTATTTCACTCCAAAATATGTATTCTAAACATTTTCTTATACACAGTAGAATACTATACTTGCTTCTCAAATATTTATATAGAAAAACTTAGCTTTTGGACCAATTATCTATTTAAGGTTCTTTTTTTAAGTTAGACGTACCTTACATTTTTGCAAATTAATGCAAAATTCATCAATGTCATTTTTTTCTAAATATTTATATTTTATAAATTTATTTGTTTTTGATCTCTTAAAAAATTTCAAAAATTGTTTGTGTGCTTAGATTTATTATATTATTTTATCTAGGCCTTAATGGGTTTTAACCTTTTCACTGCTGCGATCAAGTATACTCGATGCCTATAGTTTACATCGCTATTGCTGCCATCGAGTATACTTGATTTGAATTTTGCATCGGTAATGCTAACGGCGAAATAACTCGAGCCACTTGATTAGTAGGTCTACTACAATCTGCTGTCTAATCGTGAAACTACGTCGATATACATTGAACATCGATCAGTATTTTGGAAAATCTATTAAATGTTCATCAAACATATTGTCAGTTTTAACTCTAAGTTTAGGTTTAGCAAACCATGTGGCTTTGCTTGTGAATGGTTTTGTTTGTAGTTTTAAACATTTATGGGTGTTATTTTAAGTAATAAAGAGTATTATTTTATAATGTGTTAATTTAAATACGTTTATTTTGTGTAATTGTCAGCATAGTTTGGGATTTGTTTTGACTCACTTGTCCGTGCTTTACCGTTTAGAAAATCTTAAAGGTAAGAATATGGCTAATCGTCGTGCTTTTCTTTGGGAAGAATATATTTTAAAATTGTGTTACAAAATTTAATCTATATAAAGCCGGAAACATCAATACTGAAAACCACTAATTTGACTAAAATAAAACATGGCACATACAACAGCTGATTCTTATAAATATATAAATTGTATATATATATTTTTTTTGTAAAACTTAATAGTTACGTATTATAAAACTATAAAGGTAAAATATTTTCAAATCCGTTGAACATTATTTGTTTTACATTAATCTTAGTTTAAACAAAATTTGTATTTAACTAATAATCTTCCATGTAGTAAACTGTATAATAAGTCCAATTATTTCACATACAATAGAATTTGTAGAGGTCTCCAGTAGTTTATAGTTATCGGAATAATTATCTTTTCCATAACAGATAATTGCTATATATTAGGAAAATATGACAAAGTAAGAAATACAAATAAGCCGGATTTTCGTATGTATACCTATAATAAAACTAGCTGACCCGTACGGCATTTCCCGTGGTGGTTGGTATTTTCAGTCTTTTTAACGTAATTGTATTCTTTTTAAGTGTTCAGTCAGTGAGTGGTATTTGGCTTTTAAATAATAAAAGCACTATTATCATAATAACAAAAGATCTGAAATGATGATTTTAGTAACTTTGATCCCTCCAAACCCCTCCTAAAATTTCGAAATTTTTCATACCCTTTCTTAGTGAGCAGTGAGCACCTATGGCCCTAGAGGAAGCTACATACCAAATTTCATTCCAATCCGTTTGGTAGTTTTTGAGAAATCGTGAGGAGTGAGTCAGTGAGTGAGTGAGTTAGTGAGTGAGTGGTATTTCGCTTTTATATATATAGATAATGGATAATGTATAATAATTCTACGTTTTAACACTTTAAAATTAGTCTCCTCGCAGACCCCAAGTCACTAACATATTATTTAGAAAAATAAATGGTTCCTTCTTTGAATTAGCAACTTAAAACACAATCCCAACTATTTACATTTGTGTTCTGTTTTCATTCACGAACATAAATACATTTCTTTAAGAAAATATTATTAAAAATTAAGACTGATATCAGTTGAATATTAAATAAACAAACATAAACAACTAAGGCAGCCTGGTTGGTTGCTTAAATGTGTAATTATGTTGAATTGTCGACGGAACTAAATTAATCCGAAGAAATGGCGAATGTAAATGCTTTAAAAGTGACTTCATGCGAATAACCACCAGGATTGTTGGTTTAACTAAAGTTATGTAATTATTATAGTTAATCCATCCTTGTTTTCTCCGTCCAAACAATCCTTATTATTATACAGATAACTGGTTTTGGTGAAACTTAGTCACCATCATCAGATCTTCATAAAAATGCGTTGCAATCTTTCACACGTTAAAAGCATAAAATTTATTTAAGTTACTTGTTATTTAAACATAAAAACAACAAACAGTACACAACATTTAAAACTTTTCACGGGCACATATTAAAAATGTTAAAACACAAAGTAAAAGTATCAAAATCGACTAGCTACAATTATTTTAAGTCTCTCAAAAATCAAATAGGACCAAATAAGGTTTTCCCGCGTTTAATAAATTGTACAAACATTGTACTAAACACAAATGAAAAAGTAATGCTTTGCAAAGGTTTAAAGTAAAACTTTGATAGATAACATTGTCCAAGAGTCCACCATTGCCAAAACTGTTTTCTCATTATAGCTCGTGAATGTCTTGCTTATTACTAAAGTATGAATACATTTTGAAACTCCCTGTATGTACAAGCAATATTTTAAATCACCCTGTTAAGTGGATGCTCGTCAGTGACAGTAATTAGTAGAGGTGAATATTAAAGGAAGGTAAATCTATCTAGGGCCAATGGGTAAGGTAAACAATAGTAGGGTTTTCTAACTTTAATAGTACATTTCAAAAGTAAGTTTATATATTATAGTTTATTTTGGTTTAATCTCATAACAAAATGCACACCTTTAAGTACAGACATTTGAGATTTAATAATCAGTGGGTCATATTTTTTTAGAAGTTAAAAATGAAGTAACAAAAAATTTTCAATTATTGGAAAACATTAATTAGATATGTTCCGTAATAATGTGACACCAGAACTGCAAACTCATTCTATAGAAAACATTATATTCATGCATGATGGAGTAATTATTGTACAACTTACAACCAGGCCAAAATATTTTAACTCAACACTGTGGATAACCTTTAATTAGTGTCTTGGCTTCCGAGATCTCCTTACTTGACAATATGGAGTTCTGGATATGAAGCTATCTGAAGGACAGATTTCATTGTTTAAAACCAACATCCATTCAAGAACTTAAGGCAGCATTGTTGAAGAAGTAGCAGTAATCAGTCTTTATAATTTGGTTGTTGCCAGGCCCACAGTACAGGAAAGGTCATAGAACAAAATGGTGGCAATATTAAACACTTTGTCACATGCCAAATAGGACATAAATTTATCAAAACAAACTTTAAAAAAAATAATATAGACATAAAAAAATAAAAAATATCATAGAGACAAAGTGTAAAGTTATAAAAAGTTAACTATCCGAAGTAATTGAGATTTGACAGAATAAAGCTTAAGCTCAAAATCTCACAATTACTTTGTTTATTTACTGAAAGAGTTTCATCAACATTGTCACCATCTTTCTAATGTACAATGTACTATGATCAAACTATTACTAGTGCATTATTAAAGGTGGCGACATTGTCACCATATTTGTGATGT